>JASTWF010000604.1:0-55000 GCA_030390025.1 Squalus acanthias
CCACACCCTCCAATCCCAATCCCCCTCCCCCCCGCACCCTCCAATTTCAATCCAACTCCCCTCCCACACCCACCAATCCCAATCCCCCTCCCCTTCCACACCCTCCAATCCCAATCCCCCTCCCCCCGCCGCACCCTCCAATCCCAATCCCCCTCCACCCTCACCCTCCAATCCCAATCCCCCTCCCCTCCCACACCCTCCAATCCCAATCCCCCTCCACCCTCACCCTCCAATCCCAATCCCCCTCCCCTCCCACACCCTCCAATCCCAATCCCCCTCCCCCCGCACCCTCCAATCCCAATCCCCCTCCCCTCCCACACCCTCCAATCCCAATCCCCCTCCCCTCCCGCACCCTCCAATCCCAATCCCCCTCCCCTCCAATCCCAATCCAACTCCCCTCCCACACCCTCCAATCCCAATCCCCCTCCCCTCCCGCACCCTCCAATCCCAATCCCCCTCCCCTCCCACACCCTCCAATCCCAATCCCCCCCTCCCACACCCTCCAATCCAAATCCCCCTCCCCCCGCCGCACCCTCCAATCCCAATCCCCCTCCCCTTCCACACCCTCCAATCCCAATCCCCCTCCCCCCCGCCGCACCCGCCAATCCCAATCCCCCTTCCCACAGCCGCACCCTCCAATCCCAATCCCCCTCCACCCTCACCCTCCAATCCCAATCCCCCTCCACCCTCACCCTCCAATCCCAATCCCCCTCCCCTCCCACACCCTCCAATCCCAATCCCCCTCCCCCCGCACCCTCCAATCCCAATCCCCCTTTTCATCACGCACCCTCCAATCCCAATCCCCCTCCACCCTCACCCTCCAATCCCAATCCCCCTCCCCCCGCACCCTCCAATCCCAATCCCCCTCCCCCCGCACCCTCCAATCCCAATCCCCCTCCCCCCGCACCCTCCAATCCCAATCCCCCTCCACCCGCCTCCTGACACACTATTGCGGATACTCACTCAGGGCTCCGTATCCACTGCCACTCTCATCCACCCTCCCTGTGTGCAGAGAACATGTCGGGTCAGCTCTGAGAACACTCAGACAAACTCATTCCCCTCCTCACTGTGCAAACAGCATTCCTTCCTTCCTGCTTTCTTCCCTTCTCTCTTTCTGTTTCTCTCTCTGTCTTTCTCTCTTTCCCTCTCTCTTTATTTCTCTCTTTCTTTCATTGATTCTCTTTCTCACTTTCTCTCTCCCTTTCTTTCTCCTTCTCTCTATCTCCCTTCTCTCTTTGTTTCTTTGCTTAGTTATTTCTTTCTCTTTTTCTCTCCCTGTCTGTCTCTCTTTCTTTCTCTCGTTTGGTGTCAAAAACAGGAAGACAGATTATTATCTGAACGGCAATAGATTGGGAAAAGGGGAAGTGCAACGAGACCTGGGTGTCCTTGTGCACCAGTTGCTGAAGGTAAGCATGCAGGTGCAGCAGACGGTTAAGAAGGCAAATGGTATGTTGGCCTTCGTAGCGAAAGGGTTTGAGTACAGGAACAAGGATGTCTTGCTGCAGTTGTACAGGGCCTTGGTGAGACCACACCTTGAGTATTGTGTGCAGTTTTGGTCGCCTTATCTGAGGAAGGATGTTCTTGCCATGGAGGGAGTGCAGCGAAGATTCACCAGGCTGGTACCTGGGATGGCAGGAATGACGTATGTGGAGAGATTGGGTCGATTGGGCTTGTATTCACTAGAGTTTAGAAGAATGAGAGGGGATCTCATTGAAACTTATAAAATTCTAACAGGACTAGACAGACTAGATGCAGGAAGGATGTTCCTGATGGCCGGGGAGTCCAGAACCAGGGGTCACAGTCTAAGGATAAGGGGTAAGCCATTTAGGACTGAGATGAGGAGGAATTTCTTCACCCAGAGAGTGGTGAACCTGTGGAATTCTCTACCACAGAAGGCAGTAGAGGCCAATTCATTAAATATATTCAAGAATGAGTTAGATATATTTCTTAAAGCTAAAGGGATCAAGGGATATGGGGAGAAGGCAGGGACTGAATTTGGATGATCAGCCATGATCTCATTGAATGGCGGAGCAGGTTCGAGGGGCTGAATGGCCTACTCCTGCTCCTATCTTCTATGTTTCTATGTTTTTCTCTCTCTCACTCTTTCTTTCTCTGTATCTCTTTCTTTGAGTACTTTCCATCTGTCTTCACCAAGGAAGAAGATGCTGCCAAAGTCATAGTGAAAGAGGAGGTCATTGAGATATTGGATGGGATAAAGATTGATCAAGATGAGGTACTAGAAAGGCTGGCTGTACTTAAAGTAGATAAGTCTCCAGGATCGGATGAGATGCATCCTAGGATGCTGAGGGAAGTAAAGCTGGAAATTGCAGAGGTACTGGCCATAATCTTCCAATCCTCCTTAGATATGGGGGGTGGTACCAGGGGACTGGAGAATTGCAAATGTTACACCCTTGTTCAAAAAAGGGTGTAAGGATAAACCCAGCAACTACAGGCCAGTCAGTTTAACCTCGGTAGTGGGGTTTTAGAAATGATAATCAGGGACAAAATTAACAGTCACTTGGACAAGTGTGGATTAATTAAGGAAAGCCAGCATGGATTTGTTAAAGGCAAATCGTGTTTAACCAACTTGATTGAGTTTTCTGATGAGGTAACAGAGAGGGTTGATGAGGGCAATGCAGTTGATGTGGTGTACATGGATTTCCAAAATGCGTTTGATAAAGTGCCACACAATAGGCTTGCCATCAAAGTTGAAGCCCGTGGAATAAGAGGGATGGATACGAAATTGACGAAGTGACAGGAAACAGAGAGTAGTGGTGAACGGTTGTTTTTTGGACTGGAGGAAGGTATACAGAGGAGTTCCCCAGGGGTCGGTTCTAGGACCACTGCTTTTCTTGATATATATTAATGACTTGGATGTGGGTGTACTGGGCACAATTTCAAAATTTGCAGATGACACAAAACTTGGAAGTAAAGCGAACAGTGAGGAGGATAGTGATTGACTTTAAGAGGACATAGACAGGCTGGTGGAATGGGCGGACACGTGGCAGATGAAATTTAAGGCAGAAAAGTGCAAAGTGATACATTTTGGTAGGAAGAACGAGGAGAGGCAATATAAACTAAAGGTTACAATTCTAAAGGGGGTGCATGAATAGAGAGACCTGGGGGTATATGTGTACAAATCGCTGAAGGTGGCAGGGCAGGTTGAGATAGCGGTTAAAAATGCATACGAGATCCTGGGCTTCATAAATAGAGGTCATGATGCGGAGATGCCGGTGTTGGACTCAAGTCGTCGTTAGCTTGTTCACAGATGTGATTCCCAGTAAAAAAGTAAAAATTTTCCCAGTAAAAAAGTAAAAATGTTAAAGCTTTTCGTTTTACATACAGACGGCAGCTTTTGACACGTTAGAACCCCTGCGACTACACCTCATTGTCTCAGTTGTATCTTGCTATGTCTTTGATGTGGTACCTTCCTGGCTGACTTAATTAACTTTATCACACCTCGGCAGATAGTCAGGATGATTTAATTTAGTGGTCTGCAATTGTAAGATACACATGCTTTGTTCTCTATCTATATATGCTTTGGCGATTCTGTATCTAATTTACTTCACCTGAGGAAGGAGCAATCGATAGCTCCGAAAGCTTGTGATTTCAAATAAAACTGTTGGACTATAACCTGGTGTTGTGCGACCTCTCAATTTCATAAATAGAGGCATAGAGTACAAAAGCAAGGAAGTTATGATGAACCTTTATAAAACACTGGTTCGGCCTCAACTGCATTATTGGACATAGCACTTCAAGAAGGTTGTCAAGGCCTTAGAGAGGGTGCAGAAAAGATTCACAAGAATGGTTCCAGGGAGGAGGGAATTCAGTTACGTGGATAGACTGGAGAAGCTGGGATTGTTCTCCTTGGAGCAGAGAAGGTTGAGAGGAGATTTGATAGAGGTGTTCAAAATCACGAGGGGTCCGGACAGATTAGACGGAGAGAAACTGTTCCCATTGGCGGAAGGGTCGAGAACCAGAGGACACAGATTTAAGGCGATTGGCAGAAGAACCAAAGGCGACATGAGGAAAAACTTTTTTACGCAGCGAGTGGTTAGGATCTGGAATGCGCTGCCTGAAAGGGTGGTGGAGGCAGATTCAATCACGGCTTTCAAAAGGGAGTTGGATAAGTACCTGAAGGAAAAAAAATGTGCAGGGCTACGGGGAAAGAGCCCGGGAAGTGGGTCTGGCTGAAGTGCTCTTGCAGAGAGCCGGCACGGGCTCAACGGGCCGAATGGCCTCCTTCTATGCTGTAACCATTCCTTGATTCTATGATTCTTTCTCTTTCACTCTTTATCTTTCTTCTTTCATTTTACTTTCTTTTCCTCCCTTTCTTCCTTTTTTCCTTCTGTCTTTTTCGCTCCCCCACTCTATCTCTCCCACTCTTTCTTTCTTCTCTCTCTCCCACTCTTTATTTCCTTATTTCTATCTCTATCTCACACTTTCTCTCTCTATCTCTTTCTTTCGCTCTCTCTCACTGTCCCTCTCTTTTTCTCTTTGTCCCATTCTGTGTCTTTCTTTCTTTCCCTCTTTCTCTCGTTCTCGCTCTTTCTTTCTTTGTACTGAGGGAGCGCCGCACTGTCGGAGGGGCAGTACTGAGGGAGCGCCGCACTGTCGGAGGGGCAGTACTGAGGGAGCGCCGCACTGTCAGAGGGGCAGTACTGAGGGAGCGATGCACTGTCGGAGGGGCAGTACTGAGGGAGCGCTGCACTGTCAGAGGGGCAGTACTGAGGGAGCGCTGCACTGTCAGAGGGGCAGTACTGAGGGAGTGCTGCACTGTCGGAGGGGCAGTACTGAGGGAGCGCTGCACTGTCGGAGGGGCAGTAATGAGGGAGCGCTGCACTGTTAGAGGGGCAGTACTGAGGGAGTGCTGCACTGTCGGAGGGGCAGTACTGAGGGAGCGCTGCACTGTCGGAGGGGCAGTACTGAGGGAGTGCTGCACTGTCGGAGGGGCAATACCGAGGGAGTGCTGCACTGTTGGAGGGGCAGTACTGAGGGAGCGCTGCACTGTCGGAGGGGCAGTACTGAGGGAGCTCTGCACTGTCGGAGGGGCAGTACTGAGTGATCGCTGCACTGTCGGAGGGGCAGTACTGAGGGAGCGCTGCACTGTCGGAGGGGCAGTACTGAGGGAGCTCTGCACTGTCGGAGGGGCAGTACTGAGTGATCGCTGCACTGTCGGAGGGGCAGTACTGAGTGATCGCTGCACTGTCGGAGGGGCAGTACTGAGGGAGCTCTGCACTGTCGGAGGGGCAGTACTGAGTGATCGCTGCACTGTCGGAGGGGCAGTACTGAGTGATCGCTGCACTGTCGGAGGGGCAGTACTGAGGGAGTGCTGCACTGTCGGAGAGGCAGTACTGAGGGAGCGCTGCACTGTCGGAGGGGCAGTACTGAGGGAGCGCCGCACTGTCGGAGGGGCAGTCTGAGGGAGCGCTGCACTGTCGGAGGGGCAGTACTGAGGGAGTGCTGCACTGTCGGAGGGGCAGTCTGAGGGAGCGCTGCACTGTCGGAGGGGCAGTACTGAGGGAGCGCTGCACTGTTGTAGTGGGAGCTGTCCCTTTGCTAATTAGCTGTTGCATTTCCTACATTACAACAGTGACTACATTTCAAAAGTACGTAATGGTTGTAGATGCAGGGAGGATGTTTCCCCTGGCTGGGGAGTCTAGAACCAAAGGTCACAGTCTCAGAATAAGGGGTCGGTCATTTAGAACTCTCTCACCCACTCTTTCTTTTTTTCCTTATTTCTATCTCTATCTGTTTGTTTCGCTCTCTCACTTTCCCTTTCTTTTTCTCTTTGTCCCTTTAATTATTTCTTTCTTTCTCTCTTTCTCTCGATTTCGCTCTTGCTTTCTTTGTCCCGAGGGAGCACTGCACTGTTGGAGGGTCAGTAGTGATTGATCGCTGCACTGTTGGAGGGTCAGTACTGAGGTAGCGCTGCACTGTCGGAGGGGCAGTACTGAGGGAGCGCTGCACTGTCGGAGGGGCAGTACTGAGGGAGCGCTGCACTGTTGGAGGGGCAGTACTGAGGGAGCGCTGCACTGTCGGAGGGGCAGTACTGAGGGAGCACCGCACTGTCGGAGGGGCAGTACTGAGGGAGCGCTGCACTGTCGGAGGGTCAGCACTGAGAGAGCGCTGCACTGTCGGAGGGACAGTACTGAGGGAGCGCTGCACTGTCGGAGGGACAGCACTGAGAGAGCGCTGCACTGTCGGAGGGGCAGTACTGAGGGAGCGCTGCACTGTCGGAGGGTCAGTGCTGAGGGAGCGCCGCACTGTCGGAGGGGCAGTACTGAGGGAGCACTGCACTGTCGGAGGGGCAGTACTGAGGGAGCGCTGCACTCTTGGAGGGGGAGCTGTCTCTGTGCTAATTAGCTGTTGCATTTCCTACATTACAACATTGACTACATTTCAGAAGTACGTAATGGTTGTAGATCGCTTTGAGATGGCCGGAGGTCGTGAGAATTGTGATATAAATACAAGACTTGTTATTTTCTTTTAACGCTCTGACACTAAAGGTGGGGTGAAACTGATCGCTTGTATCTCATCATATTTAACAACAGACACTCCTGATTGTCCCGGTGGAACGCTCGAATATTATCTCTTGGAAAGGGCGGGTCAGCTGAAATTTACTTGCTGTCTGCGTGCAAAGTTGAAGTATAGGTTGAAGAAAATAAAACTCTGAATTAAAGTAATTACCATAACGGCTGCTGCTCGCATCTCCTGTGAAACAAACAATCGATGTTAGCGTTGTCCTTAGTCAATAGAATGAAAACCCACCATCTAAACTCAGCGGAACTGAAGTCCCACTCAGGGTACGGCGGCAGTTCTTGGACATTTGAGTCAGCGCTTGCCACACCCAAAACAGACCATCTGGTCCTCATCACATTGCTTCTGGTGGGATCTTGCTGTGCGCCAATTGGCTGCCGCGCTTCCTACATGACAACAGTGACCGCACTTCAAAAAGTACCTGCACATTCACTTTCAGTGACTCATTTACAAGAACACCCAGGTCCCTTTGAGCATCTGCATTCCCCAATCTTTCACCATTTAGGAAATACTCTGCCTTTCTGTTTTTTCTACCAAAGTGGATGACTTCACATTTATCCACATTATATTCCATCTGCCATGTTCTCGCCCGCTCACTTAGCCTGTCGAGATCCCCTTGAAGCCTCTTCACATCCTCTTCACAATTGACACTGCCACCTAGCTTTGTATCATCAGCAAATTTGGAAATGTTACATTTAGTCCCCTCATCCAAATCATTGATATAGTTTGCGAATAGCTGGGGCCCAAGCACCGATCCTTGCGGTACCCCACTTGTCACAGCCTGCCATCCTGAAAAAGACCCGTTTATCCCTACTCTTTGTTTTCTGTCTGTTAACCAATTTCCAATCCATGCTAGCATATTACCCCCAAATCCATGTGCCCTAATTTTGTTCACCAACCTCTTGTGTGGGACCTTATCGAAGGCCTTCTGAAAATCCAGATACACCACATCTACCGGTTCCCCTTTGTCTACTCCACTAGTTACATCCTCAAAGAACTCCAATAGGTTTGTCAAACAGGATTTCCCTTTCATCAATCCATGTTGACTCTGCCCAATCTTACTATTAGTTTCTAAGTGCCCAGTAATTGCATCCTTTATAATAGATTCCAGCATTTTCCCAACTACTGATGTGAGGCTAACAGGTCTGTAGTTTCCCGTTTTCTCTCTCCCTCCTTTCTTAAGTTAACGAAGGTTCACCAGTCTGGTTCCTGGGATGGGGGGATTGTCCGATGAGGACAGATTGAGTAGACTAGGCCTATATTCTCTAGAGTTCAGAAGAATGAGAGGTGATCTCATTGAAACATACAAAATTCTTACAGGGCTGGACAGGGTAGATGCAGGGAGGATGTTTCCCCTGGCTGGGGAGTCTAGAACCAAAGGTCACAGTCTCAGAATAAGGGGTCGGTCATTTAGAACTCTCTCACCCACTCTTTCTTTTTTTCCTTATTTCTATCTCTATCTGTTTGTTTCGCTCTCTCACTTTCCCTTTCTTTTTCTCTTTGTCCCTTTAATTATTTCTTTCTTTCTCTCTTTCTCTCGATTTCGCTCTTGCTTTCTTTGTCCCGAGGGAGCACTGCACTGTTGGAGGGTCAGTAGTGATTGATCGCTGCACTGTTGGAGGGTCAGTACTGAGGTAGCGCTGCACTGTCGGAGGGGCAGTACTGAGGGAGCGCTGCACTGTCGGAGGGGCAGTACTGAGGGAGCGCTGCACTGTTGGAGGGGCAGTACTGAGGGAGCGCTGCACTGTCGGAGGGGCAGTACTGAGGGAGCACCGCACTGTCGGAGGGGCAGTACTGAGGGAGCGCTGCACTGTCGGAGGGTCAGCACTGAGAGAGCGCTGCACTGTCGGAGGGACAGTACTGAGGGAGCGCTGCACTGTCGGAGGGACAGCACTGAGAGAGCGCTGCACTGTCGGAGGGGCAGTACTGAGGGAGCGCTGCACTGTCGGAGGGTCAGTGCTGAGGGAGCGCCGCACTGTCGGAGGGGCAGTACTGAGGGAGCACTGCACTGTCGGAGGGGCAGTACTGAGGGAGCGCTGCACTCTTGGAGGGGGAGCTGTCTCTGTGCTAATTAGCTGTTGCATTTCCTACATTACAACATTGACTACATTTCAGAAGTACGTAATGGTTGTAGATCGCTTTGAGATGGCCGGAGGTCGTGAGAAGTGTGATATAAATACAAGACTTGTTATTTTCTTTTAACGCTCTGACACTAAAGGTGGGGTGAAACTGATCGCTTGTATCTCATCATATTTAACAACAGACACTCCTGATTGTCCCGGTGGAACGCTCGAATATTATCTCTTGGAAAGGGCGGGTCAGCTGAAATTTACTTGCTGTCTGCGTGCAAAGTTGAAGTATAGGTTGAAGAAAATAAAACTCTGAATTAAAGTAATTACCATAACGGCTGCTGCTCGCATCTCCTGTGAAACAAACAATCGATGTTAGCGTTGTCCTTAGTCAATAGAATGAAAACCCACCATCTAAACTCAGCGGAACTGAAGTCCCACTCAGGGTACGGCGGCAGTTCTTGGACATTTGAGTCAGCGCTTGCCACACCCAAAACAGACCATCTGGTCCTCATCACATTGCTTCTGGTGGGATCTTGCTGTGCGCCAATTGGCTGCCGCGCTTCCTACATGACAACAGTGACCGCACTTCAAAAAGTACCTGCACATTCACTTTCAGTGACTCATTTACAAGAACACCCAGGTCCCTTTGAGCATCTGCATTCCCCAATCTTTCACCATTTAGGAAATACTCTGCCTTTCTGTTTTTTCTACCAAAGTGGATGACTTCACATTTATCCACATTATATTCCATCTGCCATGTTCTCGCCCGCTCACTTAGCCTGTCGAGATCCCCTTGAAGCCTCTTCACATCCTCTTCACAATTGACACTGCCACCTAGCTTTGTATCATCAGCAAATTTGGAAATGTTACATTTAGTCCCCTCATCCAAATCATTGATATAGTTTGCGAATAGCTGGGGCCCAAGCACCGATCCTTGCGGTACCCCACTTGTCACAGCCTGCCATCCTGAAAAAGACCCGTTTATCCCTACTCTTTGTTTTCTGTCTGTTAACCAATTTCCAATCCATGCTAGCATATTACCCCCAAATCCATGTGCCCTAATTTTGTTCACCAACCTCTTGTGTGGGACCTTATCGAAGGCCTTCTGAAAATCCAGATACACCACATCTACCGGTTCCCCTTTGTCTACTCCACTAGTTACATCCTCAAAGAACTCCAATAGGTTTGTCAAACAGGATTTCCCTTTCATCAATCCATGTTGACTCTGCCCAATCTTACTATTAGTTTCTAAGTGCCCAGTAATTGCATCCTTTATAATAGATTCCAGCATTTTCCCAACTACTGATGTGAGGCTAACAGGTCTGTAGTTTCCCGTTTTCTCTCTCCCTCCTTTCTTAAGTTAACGAAGGTTCACCAGTCTGGTTCCTGGGATGGGGGGATTGTCCGATGAGGACAGATTGAGTAGACTAGGCCTATATTCTCTAGAGTTCAGAAGAATGAGAGGTGATCTCATTGAAACATACAAAATTCTTACAGGGCTGGACAGGGTAGATGCAGGGAGGATGTTTCCCCTGGCTGGGGAGTCTAGAACCAAAGGTCACAGTCTCAGAATAAGGGGTCGGTCATTTAGAACTCTCTCACCCACTCTTTCTTTTTTTCCTTATTTCTATCTCTATCTGTTTGTTTCGCTCTCTCACTTTCCCTTTCTTTTTCTCTTTGTCCCTTTAATTATTTCTTTCTTTCTCTCTTTCTCTCGATTTCGCTCTTGCTTTCTTTGTCCCGAGGGAGCACTGCACTGTTGGAGGGTCAGTAGTGATTGATCGCTGCACTGTTGGAGGGTCAGTACTGAGGTAGCGCTGCACTGTCGGAGGGGCAGTACTGAGGGAGCGCTGCACTGTCGGAGTGGCAGTACTGAGGGAGCGCTGCACTGTTGGAGGGGCAGTACTGAGGGAGCGCTGCACTGTCGGAGGGGCAGTACTGAGGGAGCACCGCACTGTCGGAGGGGCAGTACTGAGGGAGCGCTGCACTGTCGGAGGGTCAGCACTGAGAGAGCGCTGCACTGTCGGAGGGACAGTACTGAGGGAGCGCTGCACTGTCGGAGGGACAGCACTGAGAGAGCGCTGCACTGTCGGAGGGGCAGTACTGAGGGAGCGCCGCACTGTCGGAGGGGCAGTACTGAGGGAGTGCTGCACTGTCGGAGGGGCAGTACTGAGGGAGCGCTGCACTGTCGGAGGGTCAGCACTGAGGGAGCGCTGCACTGTCGGAGGGGCAGTACTGAGGGAGCGCAGCACTGTCGGAGGGGCCGTACCGAGGGTGCGCTGCACTGTCGGAGGGGCAGTACTGAGGGAGCGCTGCACTGTTGAAGGAGGAGATGTCTCTGTACAAATTAGCTGTTGCATTTCCTACATTACAACAGTGACTACATTTCAAAAGTACGTAATGGTTGTAGATCGCTTTGTGGTCCCGGAGGTCGTGAGCAGTGCGCTATAAATACAAGACTTGCTATTTTCTTTTAACGCTCTGACACTAAAGGTGGGGTGAAACTGATCGCTTGTATCTCATCATATTTAACAACAGACGCTCCTGATTGCCCTGGTGGAACGCTCGAATATTATCTCTTGGAAAGTGCGGGTCAGCTGAAATTTATTTACTGTCTGCGTGCAAAGTTGAAGTAAAGGTTGAAGAAAATAAAACTGTGAATTAAAGTAATTACCATAATGGCTGCTGCTCGCATCTCCTGTGAAACAAACAGATTGATGTTAGCGTTGTCCTTAGTCAATAGAATGAAAACCCACCATCTAAACTCAGTGGAACTGAAGTCCCTCTCAGGGTGCCCCGGCAGTTCTTGGACATTTGAGTCAGCGCTTGCCACACCCAAAACAGACCATCTGGTCCTCATCACGTTGCTTCTCGTGGGATCTTGCTGTGCGCCAATTGGCTGCCACGCTTCCTACATGACAACAGTGACCGCACTTCAAAAAGTACCTGCACATTCACTTTCAGTGACTCATTTACAAGGACACCCAGGTCCCTTTGAGCATCTGCATTCCCCAATCTTTCACCATTTAGGAAATACTCTGCCTTTCTGTTTTTTCTACCAAAGTGGATGACTTCACATTTATCCACATTATATTCCATCTGCCATGTTCTCGCCCGCTCACTTAGCCTGTCGAGATCCCCTTGAAGCCTCTTCACATCCTCTTCACAATTGACACTGCCACCTAGCTTTGTATCATCAGCAAAATTGGAAATGTTACATTTAGTCCCCTCATCCAAATCATTGATATAGTTTGCGAATAGCTGGGGCCCAAGCACCGATCCTTGCGGTACCCCACTTGTCACAGCCTGCCATCCTGAAAAAGACCCGTTTATCCCTACTCTTTGTTTTCTGTCTGTTAACCAATTCCCAATCCATGCTAGCATATTACCCCCAAATCCATGTGCCCTAATTTTGTTCACCAACCTCTTGTGTGGGACCTTATCGAAGGCCTTCTGAAAATCCAGATACACCACATCTACCGGTTCCCCTTTGTCTACTCCACTAGTTACATCCTGAAAGAACTCCAATAGGTTTGTCAAACAGGATTTCCCTTTCATCAATCCATGTTGACTCTGCCCAATCTTACTATTAGTTTCTAAGTGCCCAGTAATTGCATCCTTTATAATAGATTCCAGCATTTTCCCAACTACTGATGTGAGGCTAACAGGTCTGTAGTTTCCCGTTTTCTCTCTCCCTCCTTTCTTAAGTTAACGAAGGTTCACCAGTCTGGTTCCTGGGATGGGGGGATTGTCCGATGAGGACAGATTGAGTAGACTAGGCCAATATTCTCTAGAGTTCAGAAGAATGAGAGGTGATCTCATTGAAACATACAAAATTCTTACAGGGCTGGACAGGGTAGATGCAGGGAGGATGTTTCCCCTGGCTGGGGAGTCTAGAACCAAAGGTCACAGTCTCAGAATAAGGGGTCGGTCATTTAGAACTCTCTCACCCACTCTTTCTTTTTTTCCTTATTTCTATCTCTATCTGTTTGTTTCGCTCTCTCACTTTCCCTTTCTTTTTCTCTTTGTCCCTTTAATTATTTCTTTCTTTCTCTCTTTCTCTCGATTTCGCTCTTGCTTTCTTTGTCCCGAGGGAGCACTGCACTGTTGGAGGGTCAGTAGTGATTGATCGCTGCACTGTTGGAGGGTCAGTACTGAGGTAGCGCTGCACTGTCGGAGGGGCAGTACTGAGGTAGCGCTGCACTGTGGGAGGGGCAGTACTGAGGGAGTGCTGCACTGTCGGAGGGGCAGTACTGAGGGAGCGCCGCACTGTCGGACGGGCAGTACTGAGGGAGCGCCGCACTGTTGGAGGGTCAGTACTGAGGGAGCGTCACACTATCGGAGGGTCAGTACTGAGGGAGTGTTGCATTGTCGGAGGGGCAGTACTGAGGGAGCGCTGCACTGTCGGAGGAGCAGTACTGAGGGAGCGCTGCACTGTTGAAGGGGGAGGTGTCTCTGTACAAATTAGCTGTTGCTTTTCCTACATTACAACAGTGACTACATTTCAAAAGTACGTAATGGTTGTAGATCGCTTTGAGATGGCCGGATGTCGTAAGAAGTGCGATAGAAATACAAGACTTGCTATTTCCTTTTAACGCTCTGACACTAAAGGTGGGGTGAAACTGATCGCTTGTATCTCATCATATTTAACAACAGACACTCCTGATTGTGCTGGTGGAACGCTCGAATATTATCTCTTGGAAAGGGCGGGTCCGCTGAAATTTACTTGCTGTCTGCGTGCAAAGTTGAAGCATAGGTTGAAGAAAATAAAACTCTGAATTAAAGTAATTACCATAACGGCTGCTGCTCGCATCTCCTGTGAAACAAACAGATCGATGTTAGCGTTGTCCTTAGTCAATAGAATGAAAACCCACCATCTAAACTCAGTGGAACTGAAGTCCCACTCAGGGTGCGCCGGCAGTTCTTGGACATTTGAGTCAGCGCTTGCCACACCCAAAACAGACCATCTGGTCCTCATCACATTGCTTCTCGTGGGATCTTGCTGTGCACCAATTGTCTGCCGCCTTTCCCACATGACAACAGTGACCGCACTTCAAAAACGACTTCCTTGGTTGTGAAACACCTTGGGACATGCTGAGGTGGTGAACAAACTAGCCTCGGATTCGCAGATACTCCTTCCATGATTTGGACAGGTTGGGTGAGTGGGCAGAAGCGTGGCAGATGCAATATATTGTGGATAAATGTGAGGTTATCCACTTTGGTGTCAAAAACAGAAAGGCAGACTATTATCTGAAAGGTAATAGATTGGGAGAAGGGGAAGTGCAACGAGACCTGGGTGTTCTTGTGCACCAGTCGCTGAAGGTAAGCATGCAGGTGCAGCAGGCGGTGAAGAAGGCAAATGGTATGTTGGCCTTCATAGCGAAAGGGTTTGAGTTTAGGAACAGGGATGTCTTGCTGCAGTTGTACAGGGCCTTGGTGAGACCACACCTTGAGTACTGTGTGTAGTTTTGGTTGCCTTATCTGAGGAAGGATGTTCTTGCCATGGAAGGAGTTCAGCGAAGATTCACAAGGCTGATACCTGGGATGGCAGGAATAACGTATGAAGAGACATTGGGTCGATTGGGCTTATACTCGCTGGAGTATAGAAGAATGAGAGGGGTTCTCATCGAAACATATAAAATTCTGACAGGTCTGGACAAACTAGATGCAGGAAGAACGTTCCCGATGGTCGGAGTATCCAGTACCAGGGGTCATAATCTAAGGATAAGGGGTAAGCCATTTAGGACAGAAATGAGGAAGAATTTCTTCACCCAGAGAGTGGTGAACCTGTGGAATTCTCTACCACAGAAGGTAGTTGAGGCCAAGTCATTTAATACATTCAAGAATGAGTTAGATATATTTCTTAAAGCTAAAGGTATCAAGGGATATGGGGAGAAGGCAGGTACAGGGTACTGAGTTTGGATGATCAGCCATGATCGCATTGAATGGCGGAGCAGGCTCGAGGGGCCGAATGGCCTACTCCTGCTCCTATCTTCTATGTTTAGATAAGGGAGAACCAGTAGATGTGGTGTATTTGGACTTTCAAAAGGCTTTCGATAGGGTTCCGCATAAGAGATTAGCGTGTAAATTTAAGGCACATGGGATTGGGGGCAAGGTATTGACTTGAATAGAGAACTAGTTGGCGGACAGAAAGCAGAGAGTAGGAATTAATGTGCCTTTTTTCGAGTGGCAAGCTGTGACTTGTGGGTACCGCAGGGATCGGTCCTTGGACCCCAGCTATTCACAATATACATTAATGATCTAGATAAGGGAACTAAATGTAATATCTCCAAGTTTGCAGATGACACAAAGCTGGGTGGGAGTGTGTGCTGCGAGGAGGATACCGAGAAACTCCAGGATGATTTTGACTGGTTGGGTGAGTGGGCAGAAGCTATCTTCTATGTTTCTGTGTTTCTATGTTTCTATGTTGCATTGCTCGAAATCTCTCGCACGCCTCTCTGTGATGACACAAAGCTGGCTGGGAATGTAAGTTGTGAGGAGCATGCAAGGAGGCTTCAAGGGGATATAGACTGGCTAAGTGAGTGGGCAAGAACACAGCAAATGGAATATAACGTGGTGAAATTTAAAATTATCCACTTTGGTGGGAAAAATAGAAAAGCAGAGTATTTTTTAAATGGTGAGAGATTGTAAAATGTTGTTGTTCAGAGGGACCTGGGTGTCCTTGTACACGAATCACTGAAAGTTAACATCCAGGTAAAGCAAGCAACTAGGAAAGTAAATGGCATGTTGGCCTTTATTACAAGAGGATTTGAGTACAAGAGTAAAGATGTCTTACTGCAATTATATAGGGCCCTGGTGAGACCACACCTGGAGTATTGTGTACAGTTTTGCTCTCCTTACCTAAGGAAGGATATACTTGCCATAGAGGGAGTGCAACGAAGGTTCACCAGACTGGTTCCTGGGATGGGGGGATTGTCCTATGAGGAGAGATTGAGTAGACTAGGCCTATATTCTCTAGAGTTTAGAAGAATGAGAGGTGATCTCATTGAAACATACAAAATTCTCACAGGGCTTGACAGGGTAGATGCAGGGAGGATGTTTCCCCTGGCTGGGGAGTCTATAACCAGGGGTCACAGTCTCAGAATAAGGGGTCGGCCATTTAGACTCTCTCACCCACACTTTCTTTCTTTCCCTATTTCTCTCCCTATCTCTCGCTTTCTCTCTCTATCTCTTTCTTTCACTCTCTTTTCCTCTTTGTCCCTTTCCTTCTTTCTTTCTTTCACTCGATCTTGTTTTTGCTTTCTTTGTACTGAGGGAGCGCTGCACTGTCGGAGGGTCAGTACTGAGGGAGAGCTGCACTGTCGGAGGGGCAGTACTGAGGGAGCGCCGCACTGTCGGAGGGGCAGTACTGAGGGAGCGCTGCACTGTCGGAGGGGCAGTACTGAGGGAGCGCTGCACTGTCGGAGGGGCAGTACTAAGGGAGCGCTGCACTGTCGGAGGGGCAGTACTGAGGGAGCGCCGCACTGTCGGACGGGCAGTACTGAGGGAGCGCCGCACTGTCGGAGGGTCAGTACTGAGGGAGCGCTGCACTGTCGGAGGGGCAGTACTGAGGGAGCGCCGCACTGTCGGACGGGCAGTACTGAGGGAGCGCCGCACTGTCGGAGGGGCAGTACTGAGGGAGCGCTGCACTGTCGGACGGGCAGTACTGAGGGAGCGCCGCACTGTCGGAGGGGCAGTACTGACGGAGCGCTGCACTGTTGGAGGGAGGCAGTTCTGAGGGAGCACTGCACTGTCGGAGGGGCAGTACTGAGGAAGCGCCGCCTGTCGGAGGGGCAGTACTGAGGAAGCGCCGCACTGTCGGAGGGGCAGTACTGAGGGAGCGCTGCACTGTCGGAGGCGCAGTACTGAGGGAGCGCTGCACTGTCGGAGGGACAGTACTGAGGTAGCGCTGCACTGTCGGAGGCGCAGTACTGAGGGAGCGCTGCACTGTCGGAGGGGCAGTACTGAGGGAGCGCTGCACTGTCGGAGGGGCAGTACTGAGGGAGCTCTGCACTGTCGAAGGGTCAGTACTGAGGGAGCTCTGCACTGTCGGACGGGCAGTACTGAGGGAGCGCCGCACTGTCGGAGGGGCAGTACTGAGGGAGCGCTGCACTGTCGGACGGGCAGTACTGAGGGAGTGCCGCACTGTCGGAGGGGCAGTACTGAGGGAGCGCTGCACTGTCGGAGGGGCAGTACTGAGGGAGCGCTGCACTGTCGGAGGCGCAGTACTGAGGGAGCGCTGCACTGTCGGAGGGGCAGTACTGAGGGAGCGCTGCACTGTCGGAGGGGCAGTACTGAGGGAGCGCTGCACTGTCGAGGGTCAGTACTGAGGGAGCGCTGCACTGTCGGAGGGGCAGTACTGAGGGAGCGCTGCACTGTCGGAGGGGCAGTACTGAGGGAGCGCCGCACTACCGGAGGGACAGCACTGAGAGAGCGCTGCACTGTCGGAGGGGCAGTACTGAGGGAGCGCCGCACTGTCGGAGGGGAAGCTGGCTCTGCGCAAATTAGCTCTTGCATTTCCTACATTACAACAGTGACTACATTTCAAAAGTACGTAATGGTTGTAGATCGCTTTGAGGTCCCGGAAGTCGTGAGCAGTGTGATAGAAATACAAGACTTGCTATTTTCTTTTAACGCTCTGACACTAAAGGTGGGGTGAAACTGATCGCTTGTATCTCATCATATTTAACAACAGACTCTCCTGATTGTGCTGGTGGAGCGCTCGAATATTATCTCTTGGAAAGGGCAGGTCAGCTGAAATTTATTTACTGTCTGCGTGCAAAGTTGAAGTATAGGTTGAAGAAAATAAACTCTGAATTAAAGTAATTACCATAATGGCTGCTGCTCGCATCTCCTGTGAAACAAACAGATCGATGTTAGCGTTGTCCTTAGTCAATAGAATGAAAACCCACCGTCTAAACTCAGTGCAACTGAAGTCCCACTCAGGGTGCGCCAGCAGTTCTTGGACATTTGAGTCAGCGCTTGTCACACCTAAAACAGACCATCTGGTCCTCATCACGTTGCTTCTCCTGGGATCTTGCTGTGCGCCAATTGGCTGCCGCGTTTCCTTCATGACACCAGTGACCGCACTTCAAAAACTACTTCCTTGTCTGTGAAGCACCCTGGGACATGCTGAGGTGGTGAACAAACTAGCCTCGGATTCGCAGATACTCCTTCCATGATTTGGACAGGTTGGGTGAGTGGGCAGAAGCGTGGCAGATGCAATATAACGTGGATAAATGCGAGGTTATCCACTTTGGTGACAAAAACAGAAAGGCAGACTATTATCTGAAAGGCAATAGATTGGGAGAAGGGGCAGTGCAACGAGACCTGGGTGTCCTTGTGCACCAGTCGCTGAAGGTAAGCATGCAGGTGCAGCAGGCGGTGAAGAAGGCAAATGGTATGTTGGCCTTCATTGCGAAAGGGTTTGAGTTTCGGAACAGGGATGTCTTGCTGCAGTTGTACTGGGCCTTGGTGAGACCACACCTTGAGTACTGTGTGCAGTTTTGGTTGCCTTATCTGAGGAAGGATTTTCTTGCCATGGAAGGAGTTCCGCGTAGATTCACAAGGCTGATACCTGGGATGGCAGGAATGACATATGAGGAGAGATTGAGTCGATTGGGCTTATACTCGCTGGAGTATAGAAGAATGAGAGGGGATCTCATCGAAACATATAAAATTCTGACAGGTCTGGACAAACTAGATGCAGGAAGAATGTTCCCGATGGTCGGAGAGTCCAGAACCAGGGGTCATAATCTAAGGATAAGGGGTAAGCCATTTAGGACAGAAATGAGGAAGAATTTCTTCACCCAGAGAGTGGTGAACCTGTGGAATTCTCTACCACAGAAGGTAGTTGAGGCCAAGTCATTAAATATATTCAAGAATGAGTTAGATATATTTCTTAAAGCTAAAGGTATCAAGGGATATGGGGAGAAGGCAGGTACAGGGTACTGAGTTTGGATGATCAGCCATGATCTCATCGAATGGCGGAGCAGGCTCGAGGGGCCGAATGGCCTACTCCTGCTCCTATCTTCTATGTTTCTATGTTTCATTGCTCCAGATCTCCCGTACGCCTCCCTGTGATGACACAAAGCTGGGTGGGAATGTAAGTTGTGAGGAGGATGCAAGGAGGCTTCAAGGGGACACAGACAGGCTCAGTGAGTGGGCAAGAACACAGCAAATGGAATCTAACGTGGAGAAATGTGAAGTTATCCACTTTGGTGGTAAAATAGAAAAGCAGAGTATTTTTTAAATGGTGAGAGATTGGGAAATGTTGGTGTTCAGAGGGACCTGGGTGTCCTTGTACACGAATCACTGAAAGTTAACATGCAGGTACAGCAAGCAATTAGGAAAGCAAATGGTATGTTGGCCTTTATTACAAGAGGATTTGAGTATAAGAGTAAAGACGTCTTACTGCAATTATATAGGGCCCTGGTGAGACCACACCTGGAGTATTGTGTACAGTTTTGGTCTCCTTACCTGAGGAAGGATATACTTGCCATAGAGGGAGTGCAACGAAGGTTCACCAGACTGATTCCTGGGATGGGGGGATTGTCCTATGAGGGAGATTGAGTAGACTAGGCCTATATTCTCTAGAGTTTAGAAGAATGAGAGGTGATCTCATTGAAACATACAAAATTCTTACAGGGTTTGACAGGGTAGATGCAGAGAGGATGTTTACGTATAGGTTGAAGTAAATAAAACTCTGAATTAAAGTAATTACCATAATGGATGCTGCTCGCATCTCCTGTGAAACAAACAGATCGATGTTAGCGTTGTCCTTAGTCAATAGAATGAAAACCCACCGTCTAAACTCAGTGGAACTGAAGTCCCACTCAGGGTGCGCCAGCAGTTCTTGGACATTTGAGTCAGCGCTTGTCACACCTAAAACAGACCATCTGGTCCTCATCACGTTGCTTCTCCTGGGATCTTGCTGTGCGCCAATTGGCTGCCGCGTTTCCTACATGACACCAGTGACCGCACTTCAAAAACTACTTCCTTGTCTGTGAAGCACCCTGGGACATGCTGAGGTGGTGAACAAACTAGCCTCGGATTCGCAGATACTCCTTCCATGATTTGGACAGGTTGGGTGAGTGGGCAGAAGCGTGGCAGATGCAATATATTGTGCATAAATGCGAGGTTATCCACTTTGGTGTCAAAAACAGAAAGGCAGACTATTATCTGAATGGCAATAGATTGGGAGAAGGGGAAGTGCAACGAGACCTGGGTGTCCTTGTGCTCCAGTCGCTGAAGGTAAGCATGCAGGTGCAGCAGGCGGTGAAGAAGGCAAATGGTATGTTGGCCTTCATAGCGAAAGGGTTTGAGTTTAGGAACAGGGATGTCTTGCTGCAGTTGTACAGGGCCTTGGTGAGACCACACCTTGAGTACTGTGTGCAGTTTTGGTCTCCTTACCTAAGGAAGGATGTTCTTGCCATAGAGGGAGTGCAACGAAGGTTCACCAGACTGGTTCCTGGGATGGGGGGATTGTCCTATGAGGACAGATTGAGTAGACTAGGCCTATATTCTCTAGAGTTTAGAAGAATGAGAGGTAATTTCATTGAAACATACAAAATTCTTACAGGGCTTGACAGGGTAGATGCAGGGAGGATGTTTCCCCTGGCTGGGGAGTCTAGAATCAATGGTCACAGTCTCAGAATAAGGGGTCGGCTTTTCGGTCTCTCTCACCCACTCTTTCTTTCTTGCCCTATTTCTATCCCTATCTCTCGCTTTCTCTCTCTATCTCTTTCTTTCACTCTCTTTTCCTCTCTGTCCCTTTCCTTCTTTCTTTCTTTCACTCTAACTTGTTCTTGCTTTCTTTGTACTGAAGGAGCGCTGCACTGTCGGAGGGGCAGTACTGAGGGAGCGCTGCACTGTCGGAGGGGCAGTACTGAGGGAGCGCTGCACTGTCGGAGGGGCAGTACTGAGGGAGCGCTGCACTGTCGGAGGGGCAGTACTGAGGGAGCGCCGCACTGTCGGAGGGGCAGTACTGAGGGAGCGCTGCACTGTCGGAGGGGCAGTACTGAGGGAGAGCTGCACTGTCGGAGGGGCAGTACTGAGGGAGCGCTGCACTGTCGGAGGGGCAGTACTGAGGGAGCGCTGCACTGTCGGAGGGTCAGTACTGAGGGAGCGCTGCACTGTCGGAGGGGCAGTACTGAGGGAGCGCTGCACTGTCGGAGGGTCAGTACTGAGGGAGCGCTGCACTGTCGGAGGGGCAGTACTGAGGGAGCGCTGCACTGTCGGAGGGGCAGTACTGAGGGAGCGCTGCACTGTCGGAGGGGCAGTACTGTGGGAGCGCTGCACTGTCGGAGGGGCAGTACTGAGGGAGCACTGCACTGTCGGAGGGGCAGTACTGAGGGTGCGCTGCGCTGTCGGAGGGGCAGTACTGAGGGAGCGCTGCACTGTCGGAGGGGCAGTGCTGAGGAAGCGCTGCCCTGTCAGAGGGGCTGTATTGAGGGAGCGCCACACTGTCGGAGGGGCAGTACTGTGGGCATGCTGCACTGTCGGACGGGCGGTACTGAGGGAGCGCTGCACTGTCAGAGGGGCAATACTGAGGGAGCGCTGCACTCTCGGAGGGGCAGTACTGAGTGATCGCCGCACTGCCAGAGGGGCAGTAATGAAGGCATGCTGCAATGTCGGAGGGGCAGTACTGCGGGATCGCCGCACTGTCGGTGGGGCAGTACTGAGGGAGCACTGCACTGTCGGAGGGTCAGTACTGAGGGAGCGCTGCACTATTGGTGTGGCAGTACTGAGGGAACGCTGCACTGTCAGAGGGACAGTACTGAGGGAACGCTGCACTGTCAGAGGGACAGTACTGAGGGAGCGCTGCACTGTCGGAGGGGCAGTACTGAGGGAGCGCTGCACTGTCAGAGGGGCAGTACTGAGGGAGCGCTGCACTGTCGGAGGGGCAGTACTGAGGGAGCGCTGCACTGTCGTAGGGGCAGTACTGACGGAGTGCCGCACTGTCGGAAGGGCAGTACTGAGGGAGCGCTGCACTGTTGGAGGGGCAATACTGAGGGAGAGCCGCACTGTTGGAGGGGCAATACTGAGGGAGCGCTGCACTGTCGGAGGGGCAGTACTGAGGGAGCGCTGCACTGTCGTAGGGGCAGTACTGAGGGAACGCTGCACTGTCGGAGGGTTAGTACTGAGGGAGTGCAGGGGCAGCACTGAGGGAGTGCTGCACTGTCGGAGGGGCAATACTGAGGGAGTGCTGCACTGTCGGAGGGGCAGTACTGAGGGAGCGCCGCACTGTCGGAGGGGCAGTACTGAGGGAGTGCTGCACTGTCGGAGGGGCAGTACTGAGGGATTGCTGCACTGTTGATGGGGCAGTACTGAGGGAGCGCTGCACTGTTGTAGGGGGAGCTGTCTCTTTGCAAATTAGCTGTTGCATTTCCTACATTGAAGAAAATAAAACTCTGAATTAAAGTAATTACCATAATGACTGCTGCTCGCATCTCCTGTGAAACAAACAGATCGATGTTAGCGTTGTCCTTAGTCAATAGAATGAAAACCCACCATCTAAACTCAGTGGAACTGAAGTCCCACTCAGGGTGCGCCGGCAGTTCTTGGACATTTGAGTCAGCGCTTGTCACACCCAAAACAGACCATCTGGTCCTCATCACGTTGCTTCTGGTGGGATCTTGCTATGCGCCAATTTGCTGCCGCCTTTCCCACATCACAACAGTGACTACACTTCAAAAGTACGTAATGGTTGTAGATCGCTTTGAGATGGCCGGATGTCGTGAGAGGTTCGATATAAATACAAGACTTGCTATTTTCTTTTAACGCTCTGACACTAAAGGTGGGGTGAAACTGATCGCTTGTATCTCATCATATTTAACAACAGACGCTCCGGATTGTCCTGGTGGAACGCTCGAATATTGGCCAAAAATTTGGCCCTTGCCGGGTGAGTACGCGCTGTGTACTCACGCGCAAGGCCGCCTGAAGTGTCGGTTTCCTGCATACACTGCGCATGCGCGCTGTGTACTCACCCGTACGGCCTCCTGAAGTGCCGGTTTCCTGCACGCACTGCGCATGCGCGGGAAACCGGAACTTCCGGTCTCACGAATAGAGCGGTTCTGAGGTGAACCGCGTGCGCGGGAGAGGCTGCGCGCACGCAGCAAACTTAGGTTTTTTTTCAGGTTTCTCCGGGAGGCTAAGTATTGAAGACTCTGCGCTTTTAAAAAGGAGGCACAGGACCTGTTTTCAACAAGGTAAGTGGTTAATTAATTATAATTTTTTTTTTTTTTTAACAGGTTTACCTTTTTTGATACTTTAAAGAAAGGTACGTTTATTTTTAGCACTGTTAAAAAGTATTTTAATTTTTTCAAAAATGTAAACTTTTGTTTAAAGTAGTTAATTTATTTAACTTATATTTATTTTAGAAACGTGATGGTTTTTTAAAAAATTTATTTGAAGTTTAGGTGTTTTTATGGGGCCGATTTCAATTCACAGATTTGACAGGTCTTTCTGTCAAATCTATGAATGAAAGATGGTCTGCTGCCATTGGCTCTCCATGGCCCACGTGATCCCAGGGGACGCATTGCACTCACTACGCCCCTGAGATACACAAGCACTGCGCGCCGGCAGCTGCAGGAGGCCCAGGAGCTGAAGTCCCCGTGGGCCCAGAGGTCAACGGCAGGCGCGGTAGGCAGGTGCGCGCGCGATCCTTGCACCGGCGGGAAGCCAGGGAGCCGAATTTCTGGCCCATTATCTCTTGGAAAGGGCAGGTCAGCTGAAATTTACTTGCTGTCTGCGTGCAAAGTTGAAGTATAGGTTGAAGAAAATAAAACTCTGAATTAAAGTAATTACCGTAATGGCTGCTGCTCGCATCTCCTGTGAAACAAACAGATCGATGTTAGCGTTGTCCTTAGTCAATAGAATGAAAACCCACCATCTAAACTCAGTGGAACTGAAGTCCCACTCAGGGTGCGCCGGCAGTTCTTGGACATTTGAGTCAGCGCTTGCCACACCCAAAACAGACGATCTGGTCCTCATCACGTTGCTTCTCGTGGGATCTTGCTGTGCGCCAATTGGCTGCCGTGCTTTCTACATGACAACAGTGACCGTATTTCAAAAACTACTTCCTTGTTTGTGAATCACCTTGGGACATGCTGAGGTGGTGAACAAACTAGCCTCGGATTCGCAGATACTCCTTCCATGATTTGGACAGGTTGGGTGAGTGGGCAGAAGCGTGGCAGATGCAATATAACGTGGATAAATGCGAGGTTATCCACTTTGGTGTCAAAAACAGAAAACAGACTATTATCTGAATGGCAATAGATTGGGAGAAGGGGAAGTGCAACGAGACCTGGGTGTCCTTGTGCACCAGTCGCTGAAGGTAAGCATGCAGGTGCAGCAGGCGGTGAAGAAGGCAAATGGTATGTTGGCCTTCATAGCGAAAGGGTTTGAGTTTAGGAACAGGGATGTCCTGCTGCAGTTGTACAGGGCCTTGGTGAGACCACACCTTGAGTACTGTGTGCAGTTTTGGTCGCCTTATCTGAGGAAGGATTTTCTTGCCATGGAAGGAGTTCAGCGAAGATTCACAAGGCTGATACCTGGGATGGCAGGAATGACATATGAGGAGAGTTTGGGTCGATTGGGCTTATACTCGCTGGAGTATAGAAGAATAAGAGGGGATCTCATCGAAACATATTAAATTCTGACAGGTCTGGACAAACTAGATGCAGGAAGAACGTTCCCGATGGTCGGAGAGTCCAGAACCAGGGGTCATAATCTAAGGATAAGGGGTAAGCCATTTCGGACAGAAATGAGGAAGAATTTCTTCACCCAGAGAGTGGTGAACCTGTGGAATTCTCTACCACAGAAGGTAGTTGAGGCCAAGTCATTAAATATATTCAAGAAGGAGTTAGATATATTTCTTAAAGCTAAAGTGATCAAGGAATATGGGGAGAAGGCAGTTACAGGGTACTGAGTTTGGATGATCAGCCATGATCTCATCGAATGGCGGAGCAGGCTCAAGGGGCCGAATGGCCTACTCCTGCTCCTATCTTCTATGTTTCGACCCCAGTGCTGAATCCAGTACACCAGTTTAACCTGGAGTGCAAGCAGTCTGACAGTGGCGATGTCTGCAGCTCTTGAAAAGGGACACAGGCATCGTTCAGGTAAGTTTGGATGTAAGGTTTTTGGACTGGCTTTTTTAAAAAAAGTTTTATTCAAGTGGTGGCTTGCTGCAATAGATGTGAAAAGTTTTTTTTAAGTGTGTAGGGAGTGCTGCTGGACGCTTGCGAGGGCTCGGATGGTAAATGAAGGCCTTTGAGAAGACAAGAACATGCTGCAAAAACTCAGCAGGTCAGGCAGCATCCGTGGAGAGAAAAACAGAGTTCACATCGCAGCTCGAGCTGTTGCCTGACCAGGTGAGCACTTCAAGCTTTTTATGCTGTTATTTCACATTGACAGCATCCGCTTGCAGAGTGAGGAGGAAGACGCAGAAAGGAGGAAGCAGAAGAGGAGGAATTAGATGGAAGGATGCATGCCAGACAGCCCCTTTGTGGCCGGGATATCCGGGATGGAATCATCCGCCTGAGGTCCCAGTGACCACAGCCCCAATTCCCCTTTCAACATTAGTCCCACACCTTACCTTCCATCTGTTACTGACCATCACAATGTCCTCTTGGCCACGATGCTGATATAACGCCACTAGGCACTTGGTCTAAGCCTTAAACAAAGTTTTAATCAGCTGTTTTTCAACATGGAGATCTAGTTGTGCCCTTCATAGTTCCTGTTGAGGAATGTCCTAAGCAAGCTGGGCCCATGCCCGAGTATTTATACTCTCCCTGGACAGCGCCACCAGCAGGCCGCCCAGTGTTACTACATACATGAATGACAATTTTCATGTCAGCCACCACAAAGCTAATTTTCCAATCCACCGATATACGTCGATCCATCCAATGTGACATCAAGAAATCAATTCATCACCCGTATGAATTCCCTTACTGATTGTCTGGTGTGTGCCTTTGCCTATCCTACTGATGTCACGCAGTGCTACCCCATCCCTAATTCGCTGACTTTCAGTGGGGGACACTGCGGGCTGGATTTTGATACTGGGGCGGGTTGGGGTCGTGTCAGCCACTTTTCGTGTTATCCACCCGACTGCAATTGGATGTGGGGAGATTGATGCAATTTTCACTTAATTGGGCAATTGAGTTCCAGCATGTGGGAACCCATGAACCAATTAGTGGTTTCAGTCTGAAAGTCGCCTCTGATAATGTCATCATTGCTGGTCCGAGACTGCCTGGTCTCAGAGACTGCCCGGCCTTTGCTGTGAGAGGACCTGGATGCAAAATGAGCAGCAGCTCAGAGAGAGAGAGAGAGAGAGAGTTTTCCACCAAGTCCTCCCAGGCAGTCTCTGAAGACATTCAATGCAGCAGCATCAGAGGCGACGTTCAGACCAAATACTACTACTACCTTCATCACATGTCCGTTGTAATAGTGGACCTGCAGCTGATAGTCAGCTATCCACTTGTGCTCCCGCCAGGTTTCACTGGAGTGTTTCATACCAGGCGTGCTTCACGTGGGAAAAGGGTTAAACTAGCTAAAACGTTTGAAAATGGCATTACAGAGCCAATTTAGGGCTTGTTAAGGGCTTTAATGGCCTCTCCCGCCTCTTGGAGGCGGGACGGAGTCGGGAACCCCGCGACCGATTTTGTCAAAATTGCGTGGAGGCGGAATGGAGTCGGGACCCCCGAATCTGCAACTTTAACCCCCCCCCCACCCCCGCCTCCAAAGGGCATTGAAAATCCAGCCGTGCAAATGGCCTTGCTGGTTGACCTTGAGGAGCTGGTTGCTTGGAGTGTCAAATCAATCATCGTCTTCTTGTTCTTCTTCGCTCTCTCTCCCCCTCTTCTTGGTCACCCCCACCCCCCCACCCACCCCACTGGCTGGGCAGGCTGCAATATCACAGAATCCCCACAGTGCAGATAGAGGCCATTTCGGCCCATCGAGCCTGCACCGACACATATCCCACCCAATCCCCGTAACCCCACGTATTTAATCCCCCCCTAACACTAAGGGTCAATTTATCATAGCCAAATCAACCTAACCCGCACATCTTTGGACTGTGGGAGGAAACCGGAGCACCCCCATGCAGACACAGGGAGAATGTGCAAACTCCACACAGACAGTCACCCGAGGCCGGATTCGAACCCGGGTCCCTGGCGCTGGGAGGCAACAGTGCTAACCACTATGCCACCGTGTCGCCCTTTCTTGTGTGTGTGAAATGAGGAAGGCACAAGGGTGGAGTTGTGGTGAGGTGGAGGGCGGGAAAGCACGAGGTGCATGCCAGGAGGAGGATAACGTATGAGGTTACCAGCATCCTTGCACCCTTTCTGCCCCGCCGCTGGCCTAGATCTCAGCTGTGCCCCTGCCAAGAATGGCCTGCACCGTCTCCTCCAAGGGGGTGAGGTGAGGCTAGGAATAGGAGATGTGCCTGGTGAGACCACACCTGGAGTACTGCATACAGTTTTGGTGTCCATACTTAAGAAAAGACATACTTGCTCTCGAGTCAGTACAAAGAAGGTTCACTCGGTTAATCCCCGGGATGAGGGGGTGGACATACGAGGAGAGGTTGAGTAGATTGGGACTCTACTCGTTGGAGTTCAGAAGAGTGAGAGGTGATCTTATTGAAACATATAAGATTGTGAAGGGGCTTGATCGGGTGGACGCGGTGAGGATGTTCCCAATGATGGGTGAAACTAGAACTAGGGGACATAATCTTAGAATAAGGGGCTGCTCTTTCAAAACTGAGATGAGGAGAAACTTTTTCACTCAGAGGGTAGTGGGTCTGTGGAATTTGCTACCCCAGGAAGCTGTGGAAGCTACTTCATTAAATAAATTTAAAACAGAAATAGACCGTTTCCTAGAAGTAAAGGGAATCAGGGGTTACGGGGAGCGGGCTGGAAATTGGACATGAGTTTGAGTTCGGATCGGTCAAGGCCCTGTGGGTGGCGGAGCGGGCCCAGGGGCCGAGTGGCCTGGTCCTGCTCCTACTTCTTGTGTTCTTTAGAGTTGAGGTTGGATCAGATCAGCCATGATCTCATTGAATGGCGGAGCAGGCTCGAGGGGCCGATTGGTCTACTCCTGCTCCTATTTCTTATGTTCTTATGTGATTGGTGCAGATTGTTGGTCGGTGAGTGATTGGGGGGTGGGGGTCGTGGTTTGAGCCCTGTGTGAGGCTCGTGGTGCAGTTGGTAGGGGACGGCTTTTGAAGATGCATTCACTGACCTTGATCAGTGGTCTGAGGTCATCAACATTCTTTGGGCACTGGAGCCAGGTGGCAGGGGGCGACACTGCTGACAATGACGGCCTCAGTGATGTGGTCCCACATCATTCTCTCTGGAGGGCCCCCTGACCCCTGTGGGTAGAGGGCCAGTCTTGCAGTGTTGACGCCCCTGCACAAAGCTGGAGTGCTGCGTCCCAGACCCCTTCCCTGGCTTGCTGAGTCACTTGTGCTGAGGCATTTTTCCCATTTTTTGAGGTTAGGAA
Source organism: Squalus acanthias (assembly GCA_030390025.1). Classification (NCBI taxonomy): domain Eukaryota; kingdom Metazoa; phylum Chordata; class Chondrichthyes; order Squaliformes; family Squalidae; genus Squalus; species Squalus acanthias. The sequence continues at coordinate 28,113 of JASTWF010000604.1, forward strand.
GTGAATTCAGCTTGAAGAGCTGAATATTTAATTTAAAATGTTTTTGTTAAATTCGTTTTATGGGATGTGGGCGTCGCTGACAAGGCCAGCATTTATTGCCCATCCCTAGTTGCCCCTTGAGAAGGTGGTGGTGAGCCGCCTTCTTGAACCGCTGCAGTCCGTGTGGTGACGGTACTCCCACAGTGCTGTTAGGGAGGGAGTTCCAGGATTTTGACCCAGCGACGATGAAGGATCAGCCGATATATTTCTAAGTCAGGATGGTGTGTGACTTGGAGGGGAACTTGGAGGTGGTGGTGTTCCCATGCGCCTGCTGCCCTTGTCCTTCTAGACGGTAGAGGTCGCGGGTTTGGGAGGTGCTGCCGAAGAAGCCTTGGCGAGTTGCTGCAGTGCATCTTGTAGATGGTACACACTGCAGCCACGGTACGCCGGTGGTGGAGGGAGTGAATGTTTAAGGTGGTGGACGGGGTGCCAATCAAGCGGGCTGCTTTGTCCTGGATGGTGTCGAGCTTCTTGAGTGTTGTTGGAGCTGCACTCATCCAGGCAAGTGGAGAGTATTCCATCACACTCATTTATGTGCTGAGTATTTGCAGCATGTTCTGTCTTCTCAAAGGCCTTCATTTACCATCCGAAACCTTGCAAGCATCCAGCAGCACTCCCTACACACTTAAAAAAAACTTTTCACATAGAGTCATAGGGGGAGAAATTCAGCCTGGCGCTAATTATCGCCTCCGACTGCAAACTTAGCTTTTATCGCCCCTGGAGGTGATTGGAGCGCTAAATCAGGCGCTTCACACCTGTCTTAAGGCGCAAAGGCCGAGGAGCAAGGCGCTAACTCAGAGCGCGGGCGCAGCGCAGGTGCTGTCAGTTGGCGATGGTACACACACACTGGCGCCGGCCAGTTCTTAAAGGGGAGGGTCAGTCTTGCTCTCCAGCCACACCCTGCTCATTGGAGCCTTGAACCTCGGCCTGGAGAGACCTGTGGCTACATTTTCCAGCCAAGGATTATGGAGAGGGTGAGAGAACGAGCTCAGCGCTTCAGCGAGCGGGCCTTGGAGGCTCTGGTTGGCGCGGTGGAGCGCAGAAGATCTATACTGTACCCTGAGAGTGGCAGGAGGCCTTTGCCGCGCGAGTACAGAAGAGTGTGGAGGGAGGTGGCTCAGCACGTCCCCTCCAGCAGCATGGTGCCCAGGACCCATACTCAATGTCACAAAAAGTTCAACGACCTCACTCCGGTCGTCGGGGTGAGTGGCTTTTTTTCAATACCTCTCCATCCCTCCATCTCAACCTCACTCTATGGCCAGAGGGTCTTAAAACCCCAATGCCCAACACTCATCCAACACCTATGGCCCTCTCATGAAACACACACGCACATTCCACACTTTGCATACAGAAAGGGCTATTCAACTATGGGAGGCACATCAGGCAAGACCATGGCTGCTTACATTAAGGGCTATTCAACTCTGGGAGGCACATCAGGCAAGACCATGGCTGCTTACATTAAAGGCTATTCAACTATGGGAGGCACATCAGGCAAGACCATGGCTGCTTACATTAAGGGCTATTCAACTATGGGAGGCACATCAGGCAAGACCATGGCTGCATACAGTAAGGGCTATTCAACTATGGGAGGCACAGCAGGCAAGACCATGGCTGCTTACATTAAGGGCTATTTAAATATGGGAGGCACATCAGGCAAGACCATGCCTGCATACAGTAAGGGCTATTCAACTATGGGAGGCACATCAGGCTAGACCATGGCTGCTTACATTAAAGGCTATTCAACTATGGGAGGCACATCAGGCAAGACCATGGCTGCTTACATTAAGGGCTATTCAAATATGGGAGGCACATCAGGCAAGACCATGCCTGCATACAGTAAGGGCTATTCAACTATGGGAGGCACATCAGGCAAGACCATGCCTGCATACAGTAAGGGCTATTAAACTATGGGAGGCACATCAGGCAAGACCATGGCTGCATACAGTAAGGGCTATTAAACTATGGGAGGCACATCAGGCAAGACCATGGCTGCATACAGTAAGGGCTATTCAACTATGGGAGGCACAGCAGGCAAGACCATGGCTGCTTACATTAAGGGCTATTCAAATATGGGAGGCACATCAGGCAAAACCATGGCTGCATACAGTAAGGGCTATTCAACTATGGGAGGCACATCAGGCAAGACCATGGCTGCTTACAATAAGGGCTATTCAACTATGGGAGGCACATCAGTAAGACCATGGCTGCTTACAATAAGGGCTATTCAACTATGGGAGGCACATCAGGCAAGACCATGGCTGTATATTTACTCAGACGCCGTCCTTTTTCTTGCAGACCAAGCTATCTCATAATAGGAGACAGCAGCAACGGACGGGTGGAGGGCCGCCTCAGCTGCAACCCCTCAGCGATCTTGAGGCGCGCGTCCACAGGATTGTGGCAAGCCGGGTGATCGGTCCCGTCGCCCCTGGAGAGGCCGACCCCGTTCTGGACAGCAATGGTAAGGTCATCACCTTTTTGTCCTCTGTCCTTCCACTTGTCCCTCACAACACCAGCCTTTGACACTTTCAATCCAACTTGCTAACTCGCTGCACTTATTCCTCCCTTACTGCCACCCTGTCCTCACGCTAAAGCCACTCTTGTACCTCCCTGCTTTCAGATGGTGATTCACCAGCTGAGGAGACGGGCCTTCAAGCTGCCAGTGGGAGTGAAGCCACAGGCGAGGAGGAAGAGGAAGCCGGAGCCTCAGCGCTAGCGTCTCCCGAGGAAGCCCATGCCCATACTGGGAACACGTCTTCCCTGGAGGGGAGCAGGGGGGAAGGGTCTGATGAGGGTGAAGCTCCGGGACCCAGCGGGCTGCAGCAACGCGATGGGGGTAGGGAAGCTCGGGGGCCTTCTCCCCGGAGGGAGAGTAGGCCAGCGAGTCCTGCTGCACTGGACGCAGAGGAGGAGCGGCTCATCGCTGAAATGAACACCCAGGCGGCGAACATGCACACTCAGCTCATGGGTGCAGTGGGAAGGGTGCCCGAAAGCATTGATGGACTGGCAAGGAGTGTGGAGCACTCCGCTGCAGCACAGGCGGATGCCACGCTAAAGCTTAGTGCTGCAATTCAGTCACTGGCTGCCATGATCGCATCTCAGACTGCTCTCATGCAGACTCAGATTGAGGTCACGCAAGCACTGACTGCTGCCATCCTCGCTGGTTCGGACACATTTCCCCGGGGCTCTCACCGCGCCGCAGCAGGCCAGCAATCTGTGCTCCAGCAGATTGCTCCGGATGCTGATGTGCTGCCCCGTGGGAGTGCCAGTGTGTCGGTCGAGCAGGGAGTTGCTGTCCTCTCTCAAGAGGACAGCATTCCTGCTGCCACCACTGTCACTTCCCCATTGCACTTGCCACCGCCTGTAGCCCAGACTGCTGCCGCCCATGTAGAGTTGGTGCAGTCTGCAGCCGGGCCCTCCAGGCCCAGAGCTGGTCGAGGCCGTCCTTCAAGGGCATCTGTAGTCTCAGGATCTGACATTCAGCAGCTTTCCACCAGCCTTGCTGCAGCCACTGGGGCCCCATTACAGAGGAGCAGTAGGGTGGGAAGGGGGGGAGTGCGCAAGGGAAGGAGATCACTTTCGAAGGGCAAAAAGTAGGAGGTCTCAAGAAATGTTGGTCAATTTTTTATTAAAGGCTGAGGTTCGTGGTCAAACTTTTGTTTAGTCTTTTGCCCTTTTAAGGCGCTAATGGGAGGCGCAAACCAATCGAATTTTTCCCCCATAGAGTCATAACGGCAGAGAAGGAGGCCATTCGGCCCATCGAGTCCGTGCCGGCTCTCTGTAGAGCAATCCAGTCAGTCCCATTCCCCCGCTCTATCCCCGCAGCCCTGCAAGTTTATTTCCCTCAAGTGCCTATCCAGTCTCCCCTTGAAAACATTGAGTGTCTCCGCTTCCACCACTTCCGTCGGCAGCGAGTTCCAGGTCCTCACCACTCGCTGCATAAAAAGGTTTTTCCTCACGTCCCCCCCCCTGTATCTCTTGCCCAAAACCTTAAATCTGTGTCCCCCCTACTCCTTGTACCATCAACTAGTGGGAACAGCCTTTCCCCGTCTAGCCTATCCAAACCCATCATAATCTTGTACACCTCTATCAAATCACCCCCTCAACCTCCTTTGCTCTAATGAAAACAAATCCAGCTTCTCCAACCTGTCCTTGTAGCTAAGATTCCCCCCCCATCCCCGGAACCATTCTGGTAAATCTCCTCTGCACCCTCTCAAGGGCCTTCACATCCTTCCTAAAGTGTGGTGACCAGAACTGGACGCAATACTCCAGTTGTGGCCTAACCAGCGCTTTATAAAAGTTCAGCATAACTTCTCTACTTTTGTACTCAATACCTCTATTTATGTAGCCAAAGATCCCGTATACTTTGCTAACCACTCTCTCAATGTGTCCTGCCACCTTCAGGGACCTATGCACATTAACTCCCAGGTCCCCTCTGTCCCTGCACACCCTTTAAAACTGTGCCATTAAGTGTATACCGCCTCTCCCTGTTCCCTCTGCCAAAATGCATCACATCTATTGCAGCAAGCCACCAGTTTAATACAATCAACAACAAAAACAAGTCCAAAACCTTAAATCCAAACTTACCTGAACGCTGTGTGTGTGTGTCCCTTTAAGAGGTGCAGACTTCGCCACTGTCAGCCTGCTTGCATTCCAGGATAACCTGCCGTGCTTCGGACCCAGTGCTTGTCACGTAAGGTTTTATTTATTTCGTGATTTACCTCACCACGACAACGCCATTTTCTCCAGCGTGGCGCTGCCAGTGACCGCCAGCGCAAAGGTTAGCGCGAAAACGGCTGGCGAAAGAACGGCCGCCGCCATTTTAATGGAGCTACGGAGTGGGGCTAAGGCCACGGATTTCAAGCCCCGAAAATCTAATCGCTCTCGGCCTCGAATATACTCAACGAATGAGCCTCCCACAGCCTAAAGGATCCCATGGGCCACTATTTCGAAGAAGAGCAGGGGGGGGGAGTTCTCCCCGGTGTCCTGGGGCCAATATTTATCCCTCGACCAACATCACTCAAAACAGATTATCCGCTCCATTATCACATTGGCTGTTTGTGGGAGCTTGCTGTGCGCAAATTGGCTGCCGCGTTTCCCACCTTACAACAGTGACTACACTCCAAAAAGTACTGCATTGGCTGTAAAGCGCTTTGAGACGTCCGGTGGTCGTGAAAGGCGCTATATAAATGCAAGTCTTTCTTTCTTTCTTGCGCTGGGGTAGAGAGTTCCAAAGATTCACCACCCTCTGAGCGAAGAAATGTCTCCTCATCTCAGTCCTAAATGGCCGACCCCTTATTCTGAGACTGTGACCCTTGGTTCTAGACTCGCCACTCAGGGGAAACATCCTCCCTGCATCTACCCTGTCAAGCCCTTTAAATGTTTCAATGAGAACACCTCTCATTCTGCTAAACTCCAGAGAGTATAGGCCCATTCTACTCATTCTCTCATCATAGGACAGCCCTCTCATCCCAGGAATCAGTCTGGTGAACCTTCGTTGCACTGCCTCCAAGGCAAGTATATCCTTCCTTAGATAAGGAGTCAAAAACTGTGCACAGTACTCCAGTTGTGGTCTCACCAAGGCCCTGTACAATTGTAGCAAGACTTCCTTACTCTTATACTCCAACCCCCTTGCAATAAAGGCCAACATGCCATTTGCCTTCCTTGTTGCTTGCTGTCCCTGCGTGCTCGCTTTCTGTGTTTCTTGCACGAGGACACCCGAATCTCTCTGAACACCAACATTTGAAAGTTTCTCACCATTGAAAAAATATCCTGTTTCTCTATCCCTCCTACCAAAGTGAATCCCCTCACTGCTACAATCATTGAAATCAGCAGGCGTCACGAAAAGTTAGCATTGCATTGAACGGGCGCAGATTAATCGTGCCCGGCGATCTCCGCGCCCGTTTTTTCAGGGGCTATCGATTTACCGCGGCCGGGCGACGTTACCTGCACGGGACAGCACAGTGAGCAGGAGCAGGGCGCGGCGGGACATCATCATCTCTTCCCTCCCAGCACTCGGAATAGGAATAGCCTCGCTGACCCCAGCGCCAGCTTTATGTAAGCAGAGCCTGCCACAGCAGGGGCCTTGGCCTGGGTCCCAGAGGTTCGATTCAGCAGGAGCCATGTAATCGCAGGCCAAAATGTTTCAGCTGCTGGCGAAGGACTGCTTGCTCCCTGAGCTGTAGAAAATCAAACAAACTAGCAAGGAACTGATGGCGTCGCCCAAGCAGAACTGTTGTGAGTCGATTCTGACAGGTCCCGGGCCTTGGCACAGGCCTGGGAACCTCGTTAAAAAGTTGTTTTCTTAATTCATGGGATGTGGGTGTCGCTGGCAAGGCCCAGCATTTATTGCCCATCCCTAATTGCCCCTTGAGAAGGTGGTGGTGAGCCGCCTTCTTGAACCGCTGCAGTCCGTGTGGTGAAGGTACTCCCACAGTGCTGTTAGGGAGGGAGTTCCAGGATTTTGACCCAGCGACGATGAAGGATCGGCCAATATACTTCTAAGTCAGGATGGTGTGTGTGACTCGGAGGGGAACTTGGAGGTAGTGGTGTTCCCATGCGTCTGCTGCCCTTGTCCTTCTAGGTGGAAGAGGTCGCGGGTTTGGGAGGTGCTGCCGAAGAAGCCTTGGCGAGTTGCTGCAGTGCATCTTGTAGATGGTGCACACTGCAGCCACGGTGCGTTGGTGGTGGAGGGAGTGAATGTTTAAGGTGGTGGATGGGGTGCCAATCAAGCGGGCTGCTTGGTCCTGGATGGTGTCGAGCTTCTTGAGTGTTGTTGGAGCTGCACTCATCCAGGCCAGTGGAGAGTATTCCATCACACTCCTGACTTGTGCCTTGTAGATGGTGGAAAGGCTTTGGGGAGTCAGGAAGTGAGACACTCGCCGCAGAATACCCAGCCTCTGTCCTGCTCTTGTTATCACAGTATTTATGTGGCTGGTCCAGTTAAGGTTCTGGTCAATGGTGACCCCCAGGATATTGATGGTGGGGAGTTCATCCGCACTTCTGACCTTATGATGGTTAGGCTTAGCACAGCCCTGGAAACCTGGTTAGGCCATTTTCGGGTTGGCAGGCTGTAACTAGTGGGGTACCGTAAGGATCAGTGCTTGGGCCTCAGCTATTCACAATCTACATCAATGACTTAGATGAGGGAGCCGAATGTAATGTATCCAAGTTTGCTGACGATACAAAGCTAGGTGGGAAAGTAAGTTGTGAGGAGAACACAAAGGGGTAAAAATTCAGTTGGTTGCGCCTCCCGTTAGCGCCTTAAGAGGGCGCTAATGGGGCGCAAAGCCGCTAACGCCCGGGCGCAGCGATGTTTGCGCTGCTCGGGAACTTAACTAGAGATTGTGCGGCGGCGCTAAACTTTACCGCTGCGACCACCTGCGCGCGCAGATTGTGACGTCATTCCATGGTGCAACGCCCTTGTGGCGCCCCGGAGCGGAAATTGAGTGGCGCCCCCTGCCTTACCACCTAGTGCATCCAACGACCAGAAGACTGGAACGCTATCAATCGCTGTGGGGCTGGGGGGGGCGCTATTTAAAGGGGGCCTCTTCCTGTCTTTTATTGTTGGTGGCATTTTTGAACTACGCATTCTGAGAGAGAGAGGGAGAGACTTCTGGAGAGATTCAACGTTGTGTGAAGGAGTTTTGGGTACTGAGCAGCACTTTGCAGGTTCATTTTGATTTGCCATTCCTTGTATCGATTTAACAGAGACTGTGGGAGCTGCACTCTGAGCTCTTTGCCTGGTGCTCTCCATTGTTCTTTCCAGCACATTTGATGTGCAAGTCTCTCCAGGCCGAGATTCAAGGCTGCAATGAACAGGATGTGGATGGAAAGCAAGATTAACCATCCCCTTTAAGAACTGGCCCGTGCCATTGTGTGTGTGTTCCATTGCTGACTGACATTACATGAGCTTCGCCAGCGCTCTGAGTTAGCGACTCACTCCTTGGCCTTTGCGCCTTAAGAGAGGTGTGCAGCGCCTGCTTTAGCGCTCCACTCACCTCCCGGGGCGGTAAAAGTGAAGTTTCCAGTCAGTGCCGATAATTAGCGCCAGGCGCTAATATTTGCGTCCAGACGATATTTGCGCCCCAAATGGGGCGCGACCTAATTTTTCCCCCCTGGAGTATTGTGTACAGTTCTGGTCTCCTTACCTAAGGAAGGATATACTTGCCATAGAGGGAGTGCAACGAAGGTTCACCAGACTGGTTCCTGGGATGGGGGGTTTGTCCTATGAGGAGAGATTGAGTAGACTAGGCCTGTATTCACTAGAGTTTAGAAGAATGAGAGGTGATCTCATTGAAACATCTTACAGGGCTTGACAGGGTAGATGCAGGGAGGATGTTACCCCTGGCTGGGGAGTCTAGAACCAGGGGTCAGTCTCAGAATAAGGAGTCGGCCATTTAGGACTGAGATGAAGAGAAATTTCTTCACTCAGAGGGCGGTGAATCTTTGGAATTTTCTACCCCAGAGGGCTGTGGAGGCTCAGTCGTTGAGTATATTCAAGACAGAGATCGATAGATTTTTGAATATTCAGGAATCAAGGGATGTGGGGATAGATCAGGAAAGTGGAGATGAGACAGAAGATCGGCCATGATCTCATTGAATGGCGGAGCAGGCTCGAGGGTTCAAATGGCCGACTCCTGCTCCTATTTCTTATGCTCTTATGTTTTTAACATCCTCCCTGAACAGGGAGACGGGGGCTCGGTTTAACATCCCCTGAACAAGGAGACGGGGCCTCGGTTTAACATCCCCCCTGAACAGGGAGACGGGGCCTCGGTTTAACATCCCCCCTGAACAGGGAGACGGGGCCTCGGTTTATCATCCCCCCTGAACAGGGAGACAGGGCCTCGGTTTAACATCCCCCCTGAACAGGGAGACAGGGCCTCGGTTTAACATCCCCCTGAACAGGGAGACGGGGCCTCGGTTTATCATCCCCCCTGAACAGGGAGACAGGGCCTCGGTTTAACATCCCCCCTGAACAGGGAGACGGGGCCTCGGTTTAACATCCCCCTGAACAGGGAGACGGGGCCTCGGTTTAACATTCCCCCTGAACAGGGAGACGGGGCCTCGGTTTAACATCCCCCTGAACAGGGAGACGGGACCTTGGTTTAACATCCCCCTGAACAGGGAGACGGGGCCTCGGTTTAACATCCCCCTGAACAGGGAGACGGGACCTCGGTTTAACATCCCCGCTGAACAGGGAGACGGGGCCTCGGTTTAACATACCCCTGAACAGGGAGACGGGGCCTCGGTTTAACATCCCCCTGAACAGGGAGACGGGGCCTCGGTTTAACATCCCCCCTGAACAGGGAGACGGGGCCTCGGTTTAACATCCCCGCTGAACAGGGAGACGGGGCCTCGGGTTAACATCCCCCCTGAACAGGGAGACAGGGCCTCGGTTTAACATCCCCCCTGAACAGGGAGACGGGGCCTCGGTTTAACATCCCCCTGAACAGGGAGACGGGGCCTCGGTTTAACATCCCCCTGAACAGGGAGACGGGGCCTTGGTTTAACATCCCCGCTGAACAGGGAGACGGGGCCTCGGTTTAACATCCCCCTGAACAGGGAGACAGGATCTCGGTTTAACATCCCCTGAACAGGGAGACGGGGTCTCGGTTTAACATCCCCCCTGAACAGGGAGACGGGGCCTCGGTTTAACATCCCCCCTGAACAGGGAGATGGGGCCTCGGTTTAACATCCACCCCTGAACAGGGAGATGGGGCCTCGGTTTAACATCCCCCCTGAACAGGGAGACGGGGCCTCGGTTTAACATCTGTAAGGGATTCTGACCCTGCGTGTCTCGCAGCCTGTGAGATTCACGCGGCTCTGTGCAGCCTGTATGTCAGTGCGGGTCTAGGCCTTGTTGCCTGTTCTGGTCTCCAGCCAGTCTGGGAACACTAGACACACCTGTGAGTGGTTCGAATCACTCTCCCTTACGGTTCTAGACACTGGACTTAGATGCGAGAGCAGTAATGGAGATGAAACTCATGTAGACTCGGTTTGAATGGTACGAAATGGAAAATCTTTATTGCATGATACTTAAGATTATGAAATACATGTCATAAGCACAGATTAATGACAGTACAATCTTACAAACAGTTATATAGTCGATCTTAGGGAAACGAGGAACGAACGGCACAAAGTAAATAGGGGCACACATTACAAATATCCTTAATCCTCAAACCCTCCCCTATCAATATCTATCCTAAACTAGATTCGTAGGATCTCGAGACTCATGCTCACCACTCGTGATAACTCGGAGAAATTCCGAATAGCTGATCGGATGTTTTTCACCGCAGCACCCACGTGTCGGTCAGGAGATCTCCTGGTCCCACTTGTTTACTTGCTTCTGCTGCTCCGGCTAGCAGGCTGGACCGTCTGCTGTGATGAAGACCTGTGTTGGTTGGTTTAACAGGTACTCTTCGAGCACAGTTGTCGATATCGTCGATACGATATGTTTTCACGTTCCAGTTACTTTGGGCACAGTCCAGTTATCATCGATGCAATATGTTTCGTTATAAGTTCGAAGAAGTCTTCCTGACGAGGAAAACTTGGCTAATCGACCTACAGGCGCGGTCGGGATTTACTGACCGTGGCGATGGATATGGTCTTCCTCTCTTCTCATCTCATCTCATCTTATCTCATCTCGGGCCTTCGGTTCCGCTGCCAGTTACCAACATAGGTCTTCGTTACGCGACACGAGGTAGATCCGAACGGATCAGAAAGTTCAACAGTCTTTTCAGAAGAGGCAACAGGCAAGCAGGAGCGAGCCCAACTACGAGTACACAGGAGCAGCCACGAGGTTACGAATCGACCGGATAAAAGCACAGGAGCAAGAGAAAGCTGGACGGTTTGGAGCCTGCAATTATAGTGCAAAATCTTCCGTTTCCCGCCCAACTATAATGTCCATTCTTTTGTTTAGGGTTTGGCGCTCAAATGTCTTGTATGGGTGATCTCCGTTCTTAATGGGTTTCGGGGCTACTCGTAAATGTCTGAGTACCTGTTAATATTTCTCCCATTGTTAAATCGGTCGGTGTTCTCCCTGGAGGGGTTTGGGGCTTCCAAGTGTCCTGTATAACTACCTGCTAACGGCTCTCTCATCGTAGAGTCGTTGGGATTTTACATATTAATGTCTTTTGGATGGGCCCTTGATTACTCGGTACAATGGCTTTCCTTTGTACCTGGGAGACCGATTTCAGTATCTATGTGTATACTGCAAACCCATAATGTCTCGTGTATTATCTTCACTGTGCTGAATCTTAATCGATCTTGCACAAATGTTTATTGGAACGCCATCTTGTCTGCCTGTTGAAAAGTCTAGAATGTTCTGTCACGAGGTGCGGCGGCCATTTTACAGGCTGCTTGTGTCCACTTTAAACCTGCCAGCATTCTACTGAAATAAAAGCTGTTTGAACGAAACTTTGTGTTTTCTCCTTATTAATAAAATCGCGATATATTGCGAATTCTACAGTCCCTCCTGTTGATGCGAATAACTCCGCTTATCGTATCAAAAATCATAGTGGTGAGCAATATTATCTCGATTTCTCTCCGAATCCAGTAAATTAATCCCATAATTTTAACTTAGCTAGGGTCTCTGTGTCGTCCTCATTTCCCAAGAAGATTACATTTTATATCACCGTAGGCATTATTTGCCCTTAAACTTACACCACTTGTTTTCCTTCCCGGCGTAACCAGGCCGATGCCTCTCGTATCACCTGTATATTCATCTTTTATTCAGGGAAAGGAGAAACAGAACCCAAAACCAAACAATCATTTTTAACTGTAACACCATCACCAAAATAATCAACACCAACTCTTAAAACATGTCGAGTTCCCAACGTATTTACAATCTCTGAAAATCTTATATGAGTACAGGCTTCCGCGGCGCACGTGGCGAGCGAGAGTGACGCCATTTTCCGATTACACGGTGCTCTCATCGTGCACGCGCACGTAACGTTCTCGCCACTCTCCCGTGTTTTCATGCTTGGTGAGGCGTTTGTCTCTTTTACAATGTACAACCACTAGGTACACTACAATGAAAACTTGGCATACGACTAAAATGTGGGAGGCTATTCTGATCCATGAAGGTACTTCAATATTGGTGAACAGATTCCACCACGGTGGAACTACTATATCCAGAATGTCTGTTCCTATTTCGACAGTTTTCTGCTCTAATGTATAAAAATGTTTCTGTGATACCGCGACGGCTTTCAGAAGTTTGGTTAAGTGTTCAGGGAGAGGGGGAATGAGGTATCCAAAATGCGCGACGAATCGCTGCAAGTCGGTGAAATTCTCTTTTACTGTGAGATGAACAGTGGATGGTTCAGGGATTGGGATAATTCGCTGTTGTGCTACTTGAACTTCCGCCCTGGGTTTAAAACAGAAACTGCTGTCACTCACCGGACACCGGCTACGGTTTCCATGCTGGTAGTGTTGCGCTGCAGTGGTAACACAATATGTTCCACCCCCGATGTATGCTACCTGCGGAGGCACATGATCTTGTGCCATTGCCTCCATGGTGCAATTCATGGACTTGGCGCCAGCCGTTCTGAACCCGCACTGTGGTGTTAAAAAGGCATTCAAGTGCTGGGGGCACAGTATTATGTGTGCTCCCCTGCCACGACAACCAGAGAGATCTGTACCTGTCATCGTTTGCTCCCAGCGGATGACGTAAGGTGGAACCGCTGCATAACGAATGTGGGCTCCCCCCTGAATGACACCGATGTTCTCTACCCGATATACCGGGGCGGGCTTTGCTGTGTCGCCCAAAACCGGCATACGTAAAACTATACCCATAATGGTATGGTTTGATCGTCCACAGTCCACGGGGACTGGGTATGCTTCTGAAGCTAGCCTGAGCTGGCACGGGCTTAATGCGTTCTGAAAAGGGTGGAGCGCCCGTAGGTGTTTGTTACTTATCCAGGACGGAACCAAACCTTGTTTTAAATCCTCCAAATTACTGCGGCCCTCGCCCAGTAACCACGCCCCGTAAAGCACGCACACCTCGTTCTGCGCAGCTTGATCGGATGCATTCCGATCTTCCCTAATCAGGGCATTTACCGTCTTTGCATGTTTCTCCAACTCTGCTATAATTTCCTTTAAATGGAGGGTCATGGCTTGGTCCTCGTGTAGACCCGACCCTACCACTTTATTCTCATCTGTTAGAATGTCCTTTAATTGTGTCTTTAAACCATTAATCTGGGTCTGCAGCTCCACACTGTCTAGAGCGTTGACCACAGATGTACCTGTGTTAAAAGCAGTGAACGCATCGTTCACCAAACCCCTTCTTTGCCTCCCTACTTGATCCAAAACTTCCTGTGGTGCGGTGTACAAACTTGTTTTATCAATTTCCGCGAAATCGAATTCGTAAAATTGTCTGAACATCTTGGTCAACAGGACCTGGTACAACTGTTCCGTCTTTTTGGGGCACCACTCTGGTAACCGTACCTCAGTGAGATTTAAAATCACCGAGGCCACCGTGTAATGTACCCCCTGAAATAGTATCTGGTCTGTGGGGACCAGTACCAAACCATTCCCGGGTCCCTTACTAGTTTTAGGGCACCCTTCTTCCTCAGCTAGAACCACCGGAATCGTGGGCGGGGCTTTGCGTGGGCGCGTAATGAGTTCAGTGGCATTTACTGGGATCGGGGAGAATGGGGCTCCGCACCCCCTGGTGCTCGCATCCCACCTCATCCCCTGTCCGTTATCCTGCCATTGATTAATGAAAAATATGGAGATGCCTTTGGGGCAAACGTACTTTGACCCCCACATACATACATAAATTCCCTCATCCGGTTCCCACCATTTGTCCCAACAGACTTTCACTTGTCCGTCTGTCCCCGTAATTGTCCGATGGGTATTATTACCCAGTCGTTCCCACTCGACCGAAGAGTTCCTCATAGTTTTGCTCAGCTTTCGCAGCCACCACCATCGGCTCAATGGGACCTTCCCACTACAAGTCAAACAAATCCGTTTGCCGACGGTGACGCTGATCCTGGGTGCGATGATCCTTACTTTGGGGCACAGTAAAGAAGTCTCTTGGTAGGCAAACCCCGATGTGCTGGAATACTCCGTTGAGTTCGTTCCCAGCCATCCTGGCCACCTTCCCTTGTGGAAATAGGTGCTGGTCTCCTCTGCCTCCCGTCTTCCGGTCCCATCCACCGCGATGGGGGCCGTGTCCCCGGAACATCCAAACACCACGACATCCTTGGTGCGGCCTCGATAGGCCAATCCACATCCGATTGCCACGAGCAATACTAGAATTCGTTCCATCCTTCCTTGGTTCCTGTGATCAGATAGAATGAGGTAGCCAGCCTCGCAAGAGTCTCTGGCTTTTGTGAAGGGTGAGCGGGTCCCCTGACCTCGCCTCACGTAAACTTCAACGTTCGCTGAATAAACTTCAACTAAACCTATCTTTAAAGCTCCCATCATTTTATCGTTTTCTGTTAAAAACACTACAAACTTAACCTTATTAAAAAAACTATAAACTTAACCTTGAACTATTAACTTAAAACTTAAAACTTATAACTTTACAGTGCCGCCCGTTCTCAGGGCGGCCCCTTTAAATTCTGAGAAGGCTGCTGCGAGCTCTTCCCGACGGTGGGAGGGCACTGACCCTTCCCTCTGATCTGCCGCAGCCTGTTGCTGCGCTGACCCTTCCCTCTGATCTGCCGCAGCCTGTTACTGCTGCGATGTGGCCGGTCTGTATCTGGGTTATCTTAACCTTAAATTTTTGCCTTGGGGCAGTCTGGGGACATGACCACATCCTCCTGGGCTGGGGTTCTCTACTTGACCTACGGGGAGTTGCCATGGGCGGGGTTTCCGTGACGGACGGACCGGGTTCCGAGACTTCCATCGGGATGACCTGGGGTTCCATCACAGTCGCTGGCTCCGCCTCCGCTGACTCCGCCTCCCTAACCTCGGGGCTGGCAGTTCGTGGCTCCGCCCTGCTCGGCCCAGCAGGCGGCCCTTCACTCGTGATCTCTGCCTCCCCTGAGGACTGGACGTTCAAAGCGGGCGGCCACATCTCTGGGAGCCACACCGGTACTCTCTGTGCTCCCATAGCGGCTGGCCCTGCCTCCTCTAGCTCCTCCCTCCTGTCTTCGGGACCTGCAGCTCGTGTGTCCACCCTGTGTGGATCTCTACCTGCAGCCCCCGTCCCCTCCATATCGTAAAAGGGACCGTTCCTCCGAAACCACCCGTCGTCATCACTATCCTCATCTGCACTATTCTCATCTGACCCGGGTACCCTGAATTCTTCCTCATCTAACCCCCAATTCCAGAAAAACGCTGCATGATCGTCCGGGATGTCCCTTCCCCTGATGCAAGCTGCTATGCCTGCCTGTGTGCCTTGTGGTCCTACCTGGAGCTGTGCTTTCCCATTGGCGGGATTTACCCCTGTAGTTTTCCCTTGCGCACCTGGCTGGTACAGTTTGCATTGGTTTACATCCTCATACTCCCTGCTCCTGGCTACCCTGTAGGCTGCTTTTATCTCTCTAAGCTGCCCTTCTAGCCTGAGCACGTCTAACTTTCCCATTGATCGGGCGTTCTCCTCCCGCAGGGCCTGCTCTCTAAGCTGCCCTTCCAGCCCATCTATTTTCCCTATTAAGCGGGCGTTCTCCTCCCGCAAGGCCTGCTCTTTTAACCTGGCCTCCTCACCGCAGACCCCCTCCTGTGCGTGTCTTTTAAAAGGACACAGGTAGGCAGGCTGCGTGGACTCTAGTCATTGGGGACTATTAGACGGTCCTGCGGCACCTATGGGGCCGGTTGCGACCGCCACCTGTCCACGCGCATTCAAGACCAGCTTGCGCATGGCTCCTAACACTACTTCGAGTTCGTCAGGAGGGGTGGGTGCCTTGGCTTCCTTAGCCGGGACAGGCGCCTGGGCTCGGACCGCGGGATTTTTATCCTTGGAATCCTTCCAAGGGTTCCTGCAATGCTTGCGCCAGTGCCCTGTCTTCCCACACCCGTAACAAGCATTACCTGCCTGTGGGGCGCGATTACCCTCCTGATGCCACTCTCTTTGATACGGGGCTGCGGGTCGTACCTCATGTACTCTTCCCTTAAGGGGACGTGTTGCCATACCCCTTATATTGCGATAACCTAACGTGAGTCGATTCAAGACCGACTCTTCCGTAATGTTGGGGTCATTGGGATCAAACCATGCCTTTGCCTGCTCTCTGACGGCTGGTAAACTGTTGGCTATTATGCACCTAAGCCAATGAGTTAAAGCTAAACCTTCCACATCTTCGCGCTCGGGCGCACCTAGACAGCTGCGCTCATATACTGGCCACAGCCTGTCGGCAAAAACCTTCGGGGGTTCTCCCTCCATCTGCACTGTCTGTCCCACTCTAGCAAACGGACCTTCGTCGTTCGCCCCCAACACTTCTAGGACCTCATTCTTTAATTCCTCATAACTCTTGGTTCCCCTCTTGCTCTCGCCTGAGAGACACTGAAGGACCGAGCTGTCTAATGAGAACAGCAGCATTTTTGCTGTTTCCCCATCATCGCAGCCGTTAATGGCTGCGGCTTGCTCAACTTCTCTGAAATGTACGGAAGGGTCGTCTGCCTCGGTCAGCTTCCGTACGTGATTTATCATAGCTCTCAGCTGATGTGAACTGTGAGGCAACACCAGCTGTCCGAGGAGATCCCCCGGTTCTTCCCCACCGTTTCTGCTTGGGCCCCTTTTAATACCCGTTACTGGATATAACGATCCCTTTCCTACTTCTTTTTCAATGGGCTCTTTTGTTTCTTCCATTGCTTCCTCCCTAACCCAGGTTTCTGAATAGCTGGGTGGCGCGGAGGGCGCAGTGGCTACTACTTCTTCTGCTTTATTTGGTGGGGATTTTCTAAATCTCTCATTTACTAGCGGCTGGTGCGCCGACGGATTGATAAGGCACACCATGCCGTTCGCATTGTTCACGGCCTTTTTGAGGTGCTCTATCTCCCTTTGGCAGGCGCTATGGTCGGCTCCCTCAAACTTATCCTCAAGGGCCAACTTATATGCCGCCCTAACCCCCGTCAAGCTCTCTTCTTGAGTTCTTATCTGGGCAGCTTGGCGGTTACATCTTTCCTTTAACCTGCTCTCATTCAATTTTGCCTCAGTGACCTGGCACTCGAGATAATCTATCCTTGTTTTAAGGTGACTGGAGACTTCCTGGCTTTCTTGGTGTAACTCATTTAAATTCTTAATGAGCACCTCCCCTCCAGAAACCTTCTCCTCCATTTCTCCCTCTAAATGACTGATTCGAGCTACTAGCGCTGTAATGGTCTGGTTTGAAATCTGAACCTGCCTTTTGTAACACATAAGCCAGACTGCTTTCTCAAGTGTCTTTCTATGTTCTTTACTATCTGTCCACCTTTCAGCTGCCTCTAGTGGGCTCTTATCCGCTAACAATTCACTTATCCATTTCTTAGTTAGATTAACCTTTCCAAACACATAATCCGCTATCTTTTCCTGCATAACATTTCGTACAGTCATTCCAAAATCTAACACACTACCCTCTCGCTGCCAGTGTCCTGCCGCGGTCGCCATTTTCTGTAAGGGATTCTGACCCTGCGTGTCTCGCAGCCTGTGAGATTCACGCGGCTCTGTGCAGCCTGTATGTCAGTGCGGGTCTAGGCCTTGTTGCCTGTTCTGGTCTCCAGCCAGTCTGGGAACACTAGACACACCTGTGAGTGGTTCGAATCACTCTCCCTTACGGTTCTAGACACTGGACTTAGATGCGAGAGCAGTAATGGAGATGAAACTCATGTAGACTCGGTTTGAATGGTACGAAATGGAAAATCTTTATTGCATGATACTTAAGATTATGAAATACATGTCATAAGCACAGATTAATGACAGTACAATCTTACAAACAGTTATATAGTCGATCTTAGGGAAACGAGGAACGAACGGCACAAAGTAAATAGGGGCACACATTACAAATATCCTTAATCCTTAAACCCTCCCCTATCAATATCTATCCTAAACTAGATTCGTAGGATCTCGAGACTCATGCTCACCACTCGTGATAACTCGGAGAAATTCCGAATAGCTGATCGGATGTTTTTCACCGCAGCACCCACGTGTCGGTCAGGAGATCTCCTGGTCCCACTTGTTTACTTGCTTCTGCTGCTCCGGCTAGCAGGCTGGACCGTCTGCTGTGATGAAGACCTGTGTTGGTTGGTTTAACAGGTACTCTTCGAGCACAGTTGTCGATATCGTCGATACGATATGTTTTCACGTTCCAGTTACTTTGGGCACAGTCCAGTTATCATCGATGCAATATGTTTCGTTATAAGTTCGAAGAAGTCTTCCTGACGAGGAAAACTTGGCTAATCGACCTACAGGCGCGGTCGGGATTTACTGACCGTGGCGATGGATATGGTCTTCCTCTCTTCTCATCTCATCTCATCTTATCTCATCTCGGGCCTTCGGTTCCGCTGCCAGTTACCAACATAGGTCTTCGTTACGCGACACGAGGTAGATCCGAACGGATCAGAAAGTTCAACAGTCTTTTCAGAAGAGGCAACAGGCAAGCAGGAGCGAGCCCAACTACGAGTACACAGGAGCAGCCACGAGGTTACGAATCGACCGGATAAAAGCACAGGAGCAAGAGAAAGCTGGACGGTTTGGAGCCTGCAATTATAGTGCAAAATCTTCCGTTTCCCGCCCAACTATAATGTCCATTCTTTTGTTTAGGGTTTGGCGCTCAAATGTCTTGTATGGGTGATCTCCGTTCTTAATGGGTTTCGGGGCTACTCGTAAATGTCTGAGTACCTGTTAATATTTCTCCCATTGTTAAATCGGTCGGTGTTCTCCCTGGAGGGGTTTGGGGCTTCCAAGTGTCCTGTATAACTACCTGCTAACGGCTCTCTCATCGTAGAGTCGTTGGGATTTTACATATTAATGTCTTTTGGATGGGCCCTTGATTACTCGGTACAATGGCTTTCCTTTGTACCTGGGAGACCGATTTCAGTATCTATGTGTATACTGCAAACCCATAATGTCTCGTGTATTATCTTCACTGTGCTGAATCTTAATCGATCTTGCACAAATGTTTATTGGAACGCCATCTTGTCTGCCTGTTGAAAAGTCTAGAATGTTCTGTCACGAGGTGCGGCGGCCATTTTACAGGCTGCTTGTGTCCACTTTAAACCTGCCAGCATTCTACTGAAATAAAAGCTGTTTGAACGAAACTTTGTGTTTTCTCCTTATTAATAAAATCGCGATATATTGCGAATTCTACAGTCCCTCCTGTTGATGCGAATAACTCCGCTTATCGTATCAAAAATCATAGTGGTGAGCAATATTATCTCGATTTCTCTCCGAATCCAGTAAATTAATCCCATAATTTTAACTTAGCTAGGGTCTCTGTGTCGTCCTCATTTCCCAAGAAGATTACATTTTATATCACCGTAGGCATTATTTGCCCTTAAACTTACACCACTTGTTTTCCTTCCCGGCGTAACCAGGCCGATGCCTCTCGTATCACCTGTATATTCATCTTTTATTCAGGGAAAGGAGAAACAGAACCCAAAACCAAACAATCATTTTTAACTGTAACACCATCACCAAAATAATCAACACCAACTCTTAAAACATGTCGAGTTCCCAACGTATTTACAATCTCTGAAAATCTTATATGAGTACAGGCTTCCGCGGCGCACGTGGCGAGCGAGAGTGACGCCATTTTCCGATTACACGGTGCTCTCATCGTGCACGCGCACGTAACGTTCTCGCCACTCTCCCGTGTTTTCATGCTTGGTGAGGCGTTTGTCTCTTTTACAATGTACAACCAATAGGTACACTACAATGAAAACTTGGCATACGACTAAAATGTGGGAGGCTATTCTGATCCATGAAGGTACTTCAATATTGGTGAACAGATTCCACCACGGTGGAACTACTATATCCAGAATGTCTGTTCCTATTTCGACAGTTTTCTGCTCTAATGTATAAAAATGTTTCTGTGATACCGCGACGGCTTTCAGAAGTTTGGTTAAGTGTTCAGGGAGAGGGGGAATGAGGTATCCAAAATGCGCGACGAATCGCTGCAAGTCGGTGAAATTCTCTTTTACTGTGAGATGAACAGTGGATGGTTCAGGGATTGGGATAATTCGCTGTTGTGCTACTTGAACTTCCGCCCTGGGTTTAAAACAGAAACTGCTGTCACTCACCGGACACCGGCTACGGTTTCCATGCTGGTAGTGTTGCGCTGCAGTGGTAACACAATATGTTCCACCCCCGATGTATGCTACCTGCGGAGGCACATGATCTTGTGCCATTGCCTCCATGGTGCAATTCATGGACTTGGCGCCAGCCGTTCTGAACCCGCACTGTGGTGTTAAAAAGGCATTCAAGTGCTGGGGGCACAGTATTATGTGTGCTCCCCTGCCACGACAACCAGAGAGATCTGTACCTGTCATCGTTTGCTCCCAGCGGATGACGTAAGGTGGAACCGCTGCATAACGAATGTGGGCTCCCCCCTGAATGACACCGATGTTCTCTACCCGATATACCGGGGCGGGCTTTGCTGTGTCGCCCAAAACCGGCATACGTAAAACTATACCCATAATGGTATGGTTTGATCGTCCACAGTCCACGGGGACTGGGTATGCTTCTGAAGCTAGCCTGAGCTGGCACGGGCTTAATGCGTTCTGAAAAGGGTGGAGCGCCCGTAGGTGTTTGTTACTTATCCAGGACGGAACCAAACCTTGTTTTAAATCCTCCAAATTACTGCGGCCCTCGCCCAGTAACCACGCCCCGTAAAGCACGCACACCTCGTTCTGCGCAGCTTGATCGGATGCATTCCGATCTTCCCTAATCAGGGCATTTACCGTCTTTGCATGTTTCTCCAACTCTGCTATAATTTCCTTTAAATGGAGGGTCATGGCTTGGTCCTCGTGTAGACCCGACCCTACCACTTTATTCTCATCTGTTAGAATGTCCTTTAATTGTGTCTTTAAACCATTAATCTGGGTCTGCAGCTCCACACTGTCTAGAGCGTTGACCACAGATGTACCTGTGTTAAAAGCAGTGAACGCATCGTTCACCAAACCCCTTCTTTGCCTCCCTACTTGATCCAAAACTTCCTGTGGTGCGGTGTACAAACTTGTTTTATCAATTTCCGCGAAATCGAATTCGTAAAATTGTCTGAACATCTTGGTCAACAGGACCTGGTACAACTGTTCCGTCTTTTTGGGGCACCACTCTGGTAACCGTACCTCAGTGAGATTTAAAATCACCGAGGCCACCGCGTAATGTACCCCCTGAAATAGTATCTGGTCTGTGGGGACCAGTACCAAACCATTCCCGGGTCCCTTACTAGTTTTAGGGCACCCTTCTTCCTCAGCTAGAACCACCGGAATCGTGGGCGGGGCTTTGCGTGGGCGCGTAATGAGTTCAGTGGCATTTACTGGGATCGGGGAGAATGGGGCTCCGCACCCCCTGGTGCTCGCATCCCACCTCATCCCCTGTCCGTTATCCTGCCATTGATTAATGAAAAATATGGAGATGCCTTTGGGGCAAACGTACTTTGACCCCCACATACATACATAAATTCCCTCATCCGGTTCCCACCATTTGTCCCAACAGACTTTCACTTGTCCGTCTGTCCCCGTAATTGTCCGATGGGTATTATTACCCAGTCGTTCCCACTCGACCGAAGAGTTCCTCATAGTTTTGCTCAGCTTTCGCAGCCACCACCATCGGCTCAATGGGACCTTCCCACTACAAGTCAAACAAATCCGTTTGCCGACGGTGACGCTGATCCTGGGTGCGATGATCCTTACTTTGGGGCACAGTAAAGAAGTCTCTTGGTAGGCAAACCCCGATGTGCTGGAATACTCCGTTGAGTTCGTTCCCAGCCATCCTGGCCACCTTCCCTTGTGGAAATAGGTGCTGGTCTCCTCTGCCTCCCGTCTTCCGGTCCCATCCACCGCGATGGGGGCCGTGTCCCCGGAACATCCAAACACCACGACATCCTTGGTGCGGCCTCGATAGGCCAATCCACATCCGATTGCCACGAGCAATACTAGAATTCGTTCCATCCTTCCTTGGTTCCTGTGATCAGATAGAATGAGGTAGCCAGCCTCGCAAGAGTCTCTGGCTTTTGTGAAGGGTGAGCGGGTCCCCTGACCTCGCCTCACGTAAACTTCAACGTTCGCTGAATAAACTTCAACTAAA
The DNA here is from genome assembly GCA_030390025.1 of Squalus acanthias. NCBI lineage: Eukaryota > Metazoa > Chordata > Chondrichthyes > Squaliformes > Squalidae > Squalus > Squalus acanthias. The sequence continues at coordinate 50,320 of JASTWF010000604.1, forward strand.
CCTATCTTTAAAGCTCCCATCATTTTATCATTTTCTGTTAAAAACACTACAAACTTAACCTTATTAAAAAAACTATAAACTTAACCTTGAACTATTAACTTAAAACTTAAAACTTATAACTTTACAGTGCCGCCCGTTCTCAGGGCGGCCCCTTTAAATTCTGAGAAGGCTGCTGCGAGCTCTTCCCGACGGTGGGAGGGCACTGACCCTTCCCTCTGATCTGCCGCAGCCTGTTGCTGCGCTGACCCTTCCCTCTGATCTGCCGCAGCCTGTTACTGCTGCGATGTGGCCGGTCTGTATCTGGGTTATCTTAACCTTAAATTTTTGCCTTGGGGCAGTCTGGGGACATGACCACATCCTCCTGGGCTGGGGTTCTCTACTTGACCTACGGGGAGTTGCCATGGGCGGGGTTTCCGTGACGGACGGACCGGGTTCCGAGACTTCCATCGGGATGACCTGGGGTTCCATCACAGTCGCTGGCTCCGCCTCCGCTGACTCCGCCTCCCTAACCTCGGGGCTGGCAGTTCGTGGCTCCGCCCTGCTCGGCCCAGCAGGCGGCCCTTCACTCGTGATCTCTGCCTCCCCTGAGGACTGGACGTTCAAAGCGGGCGGCCACATCTCTGGGAGCCACACCGGTACTCTCTGTGCTCCCATAGCGGCTGGCCCTGCCTCCTCTAGCTCCTCCCTCCTGTCTTCGGGACCTGCAGCTCGTGTGTCCACCCTGTGTGGATCTCTACCTGCAGCCCCCGTCCCCTCCATATCGTAAAAGGGACCGTTCCTCCGAAACCACCCGTCGTCATCACTATCCTCATCTGCACTATTCTCATCTGACCCGGGTACCCTGAATTCTTCCTCATCTAACCCCCAATTCCAGAAAAACGCTGCATGATCGTCCGGGATGTCCCTTCCCCTGATGCAAGCTGCTATGCCTGCCTGTGTGCCTTGTGGTCCTACCTGGAGCTGTGCTTTCCCATTGGCGGGATTTACCCCTGTAGTTTTCCCTTGCGCACCTGGCTGGTACAGTTTGCATTGGTTTACATCCTCATACTCCCTGCTCCTGGCTACCCTGTAGGCTGCTTTTATCTCTCTAAGCTGCCCTTCTAGCCTGAGCACGTCTAACTTTCCCATTGATCGGGCGTTCTCCTCCCGCAGGGCCTGCTCTCTAAGCTGCCCTTCCAGCCCATCTATTTTCCCTATTAAGCGGGCGTTCTCCTCCCGCAAGGCCTGCTCTTTTAACCTGGCCTCCTCACCGCAGACCCCCTCCTGTGCGTGTCTTTTAAAAGGACACAGGTAGGCAGGCTGCGTGGACTCTAGTCATTGGGTACTATTAGACGGTCCTGCGGCACCTACGGGGCCGGTTGCGACCGCCACCTGTCCACGCGCATTCAAGACCAGCTTGCGCATGGCTCCTAACACTGCTTCGAGGTCGTCAGGAGGGGTGGGTGCCTTGGCTTCCTTAGCCGGGACAGGCGCCTGGGCTCGGACCGCGGGATTTTTATCCTTGGAATCCTTCCAAGGGTTCCTGCAATGCTTGCGCCAGTGCCCTGTCTTCCCACACCCGTAACAAGCATTACCTGCCTGTGGGGCGCGATTACCCTCCTGATGCCACTCTCTTTGATACGGGGCTGCGGGTCGTACCTCATGTACTCTTCCCTTAAGGGGACGTGTTGCCATACCCCTTATATTGCGATAACCTAACGTGAGTCGATTCAAGACCGACTCTTCCGTAATGTTGGGGTCATTGGGATCAAACCATGCCTTTGCCTGCTCTCTGACGGCTGGTAAACTGTTGGCTATTATGCACCTAAGCCAATGAGTTAAAGCTAAACCTTCCACATCTTCGCGCTCGGGCGCACCTAGACAGCTGCGCTCATATACTGGCCACAGCCTGTCGGCAAAAACCTTCGGGGGTTCTCCCTCCATCTGCACTGTCTGTCCCACTCTAGCAAACGGACCTTCGTCGTTCGCCCCCAACACTTCTAGGACCTCATTCTTTAATTCCTCATAACTCTTGGTTCCCCTCTTGCTCTCGCCTGAGAGACACTGAAGGACCGAGCTGTCTAATGAGAACAGCAGCATTTTTGCTGTTTCCCCATCATCGCAGCCGTTAATGGCTGCGGCTTGCTCAACTTCTCTGAAATGTACGGAAGGGTCGTCTGCCTCGGTCAGCTTCCGTACGTGATTTATCATAGCTCTCAGCTGATGTGAACTGTGAGGCAACACCAGCTGTCCGAGGAGATCCCCCGGTTCTTCCCCACCGTTTCTGCTTGGGCCCCTTTTAATACCCGTTACTGGATATAACGATCCCTTTCCTACTTCTTTTTCAATGGGCTCTTTTGTTTCTTCCATTGCTTCCTCCCTAACCCAGGTTTCTGAATAGCTGGGTGGCGCGGAGGGCGCAGTGGCTACTACTTCTTCTGCTTTATTTGGTGGGGATTTTCTAAATCTCTCATTTACTAGCGGCTGGTGCGCCGACGGATTGATAAGGCACACCATGCCGTTCGCATTGTTCACGGCCTTTTTGAGGTGCTCTATCTCCCTTTGGCAGGCGCTATGGTCGGCTCCCTCAAACTTATCCTCAAGGGCCAACTTATATGCCGCCCTAACCCCCGTCAAGCTCTCTTCTTGAGTTCTTATCTGGGCAGCTTGGCGGTTACATCTTTCCTTTAACCTGCTCTCATTCAATTTTGCCTCAGTGACCTGGCACTCGAGATAATCTATCCTTGTTTTAAGGTGACTGGAGACTTCCTGGCTTTCTTGGTGTAACTCATTTAAATTCTTAATGAGCACCTCCCCTCCAGAAACCTTCTCCTCCATTTCTCCCTCTAAATGACTGATTCGAGCTACTAGCGCTGTAATGGTCTGGTTTGAAATCTGAACCTGCCTTTTGTAACACATAAGCCAGACTGCTTTCTCAAGTGTCTTTCTATGTTCTTTACTATCTGTCCACCTTTCAGCTGCCTCTAGTGGGCTCTTATCCGCTAACAATTCACTTATCCATTTCTTAGTTAGATTAACCTTTCCAAACACATAATCCGCTATCTTTTCCTGCATAACATTTCGTACAGTCATTCCAAAATCTAACACACTACCCTCTCGCTGCCAGTGTCCTGCCGCGGTCGCCATTTTCTGTAAGGGATTCTGACCCTGCGTGTCTCGCAGCCTGTGAGATTCACGCGGCTCTGTGCAGCCTGTATGTCAGTGCGGGTCTAGGCCTTGTTGCCTGTTCTGGTCTCCAGCCAGTCTGGGAACACTAGACACACCTGTGAGTGGTTCGAATCACTCTCCCTTACGGTTCTAGACACTGGACTTAGATGCGAGAGCAGTAATGGAGATGAAACTCATGTAGACTCGGTTTGAATGGTACGAAATGGAAAATCTTTATTGCATGATACTTAAGATTATGAAATACATGTCATAAGCACAGATTAATGACAGTACAATCTTACAAACAGTTATATAGTCGATCTTAGGGAAACGAGGAACGAACGGCACAAAGTAAATAGGGGCACACATTACAAATATCCTTAATCCTTAAACCCTCCCCTATCAATATCTATCCTAAACTAGATTCGTAGGATCTCGAGACTCATGCTCACCACTCGTGATAACTCGGAGAAATTCCGAATAGCTGATCGGATGTTTTTCACCGCAGCACCCACGTGTCGGTCAGGAGATCTCCTGGTCCCACTTGTTTACTTGCTTCTGCTGCTCCGGCTAGCAGGCTGGACCGTCTGCTGTGATGAAGACCTGTGTTGGTTGGTTTAACAGGTACTCTTCGAGCACAGTTGTCAATATCGTCGATACGATATGTTTTCACGTTCCAGTTACTTTGGGCACAGTCCAGTTATCATCGATGCAATATGTTTCGTTATAAGTTCGAAGAAGTCTTCCTGACGAGGAAAACTTGGCTAATCGACCTACAGGCGCGGTCGGGATTTACTGACCGTGGCGATGGATATGGTCTTCCTCTCTTCTCATCTCATCTCATCTTATCTCATCTCGGGCCTTCGGTTCCGCTGCCAGTTACCAACATAGGTCTTCGTTACGCGACACGAGGTAGATCCGAACGGATCAGAAAGTTCAACAGTCTTTTCAGAAGAGGCAACAGGCAAGCAGGAGCGAGCCCAACTACGAGTACACAGGAGCAGCCACGAGGTTACGAATCGACCGGATAAAAGCACAGGAGCAAGAGAAAGCTGACGGTTTGGAGCCTGCAATTATAGTGCAAAATCTTCCGTTTCCCGCCCAACTATAATGTCCATTCTTTTGTTTAGGGTTTGGCGCTCAAATGTCTTGTATGGGTGATCTCCGTTCTTAATGGGTTTCGGGGCTACTCGTAAATGTCTGAGTACCTGTTAATATTTCTCCCATTGTTAAATCGGTCGGTGTTCTCCCTGGAGGGGTTTGGGGCTTCCAAGTGTCCTGTATAACTACCTGCTAACGGCTCTCTCATCGTAGAGTCGTTGGGATTTTACATATTAATGTCTTTTGGATGGGCCCTTGATTACTCGGTACAATGGCTTTCCTTTGTACCTGGGAGACCGATTTCAGTATCTATGTGTATACTGCAAACCCATAATGTCTCGTGTATTATCTTCACTGTGCTGAATCTTAATCGATCTTGCACAAATGTTTATTGGAACGCCATCTTGTCTGCCTGTTGAAAAGTCTAGAATGT
>JASTWF010000604.1:72500-100463 GCA_030390025.1 Squalus acanthias
CGGCCACCAAAGGTGGCGCGACGGAAATTGGGGGGGGGGGGGGGGCGGCGGGGATGAGCAAGAGACCAGAATTGGAGGAGCGCAGAAATCTTGAAGGGTTGTAGGGGCTGGAGGAGATAGGGAGGCCATCGAGGGGATTAACTACAGGGCTGGAGGCCTGGGCGGGACACCGTTGTCATAGCAATGGCCAGGAGGCACGGCAGGGCAGGGCCTAACAGGATAGGCCTCTTTAGTTTGAAAGCTGGCGATTCAACTGGGTTGAAGCAGAGAGCTTAACGCTTTAGAAAAAGCGACAGCAAATTCAATCACCCTCCCTAGTAAACAGTTGCCGTAGCAATGGACTCCGGATTAGGCCGAAAGCCATTTGAAAGCACTTACAGGGAGAATAAAGCAAGATAGGGCAAGGAAAACCTATTGGACTTCAGCTTCTTTGCGAAGCATATGCATGTTTATACTTCGCCGAATGACTTTTAAAAAAAGTAGCGCGAGTAATTTGAATGAACACCAATCCTATTTAGATTCTCTGCCTTTCTGGCTTCGAGGCGACTGTGCAAATATTTGCTTTGATTCACAGCTGCCAAACAAAGTCTCCCTTTGGTGAGGGAGTGGTGGGGAGGCCTGTGCAATGAACAGGCTTGACTCGAAGCCAAACGCCAGTTAACCATCTCACCGCCTCACCGTTCCCCACAGAACTAGCTCTGTTTTCGGGCAAAATAGCGGCCCAGACAATGGCACCAAGGCGGAGAGGCTGGAGAGTGGAATTGCGTTCATTATTGAGCCAGCGTTGGTGCCGTTATTGGAAGCGTAGGACCAGAATTCAAGAGGATGCAGGATTGAAATGGGACTTATCAAACCACTCCGTGAATCTCCAATGATTTCCAACCCTTCATTACAAGAGGATTTGAGTACAGGAGTAAAGAAGTCTTACTCCAATTATATAGTTGAGAAGTCGCACAACACCAGGTTCTCAATTTTGTCCACCCCAGTCCAACACCGGCATCTCCGCATCATGTCCAATTATATAGGGCCTTGGTGAGAACACACCTGGAGTACTGTGTACAATTATGGTCTCCTTACCTAAGGAAGGATATACTTGCCATAGAGGCAGTGCAACGAAGGTTCACGAGATTGATTCCTGGGATGGCGGGACTGTCGTATGAGAAGAGATTGAGTAAACTAGGCCTGTATTCTCTTGAATTCAGAAGAATGAGAGGGGATCTCGTTGAAGCATACAAAATTATTACAGGGCTTGATAGGGTGGATGCTGGGAGAATGTTTCCCTTGGCTGGGGAGTCTAGAACCAGGGGCCAGAGCCTCGGGATAAAGGGTAGGCCATTCAGGACTGAGATGAGAAGAAATTTCTTCACACAGAGGGTGGTGAATCTTTGGAATTCTCTACCCCAGAGGGCTGTGGAGGCTCAGTTATTGGGTATATTCAAAACAGAAGTCGATAGGACAGAGGATCAGAGGGACCTTGGTGTGCATGTACATAGATCCCTGAAGGCAGCAGGACAGGTAGATAAGGTGGTTAAAAAGGCATATGGGATGCTTGCCTTCATTAGCCGAGGCATAGAATATAAGAGCAGGGAGGTTTTGATGGAGCTGTACAAAACGCTAGTTAGGCCACAGCTGGAATACTGTGTGCAGTTCTGGTCGCCAAACTGTAGGAAGGATGTGATTGCATTGGAGAGGGTGCAGAGGAGATTCACCAGGATGTTACCTGGGCTGGAGCGCTTCAGCTATGAAGAGAGACTGGACAGGCTGGGGTTGTTTTCCTTAGAGCAGAGAAGGCTGAGGGGGGGGGGGACCTGATTGAGGTGTACAAAATTATGAGGGGCATAGATAGGGTAGATAGAAAGGAACTTTTCCCCTTAGTAGAGGGGTCAATAACCAGGGGGCATAGTTTCAAGGTAAAGGGCAGGAGGTTTAGAGGGGATTTGAGGAAAAACGTTTTCACCCAGAGGGTGGTTGGAATCTGGAACTCACTGCCTGAAAGGGTGGTAGAGGCAGGAACCCTCACAACATTCAAGAAGCATTTAGATGAGCACCTGAAACGCCATAGCACACAAGGCTACGGACCAAGTGCTGGAAAATGGGATTAGAATAGACAGGGCTTGATGGCCGGCGCGGACACGATGGGCCGAAGGGCCTCTTTCTGTGCTGTATAACTCTATGGAGTAGAAACTAGGTCGCGCCCCATTTGGGGCGCAAATATCGTCTGGACGCAAATATTAGCGCCTGGCGCTAATTATCGGCACTGACTGGAAACTTCACTTTTACCGCCCCGGGAGGTGAGTGGAGCGCTAAAGCAGGCGCTGCACACCTGTCTTAAGGCGCAAAGGCCAAGGAGTGAGGCGCTACCTCAGAGCGCTGGCGAAGCTCATGTAATGTCAGTCAGCAATGGAACACACACACAATGGCACGGGCCAGTTCTTAAAGGGGATGGTTAATCTTGCTTTCCATCCACATCCTGTTCATTGCAGCCTTGAATCTCGGCCTGGAGAGACTTGCACATCAAATGTGCTGGAAAGAACAATGGAGAGTACCAGGCAAAGAGCTCAGAGTGCAGCTCCCACAGTCTCTGCTAAATCGATACAAGGAATGGCAAATCAAAATGAACCTGCAAAGTGCTGCTCAGTACCCAAAACTCCTTCACACAACGTTGAATCTCTCCAGAAGTCTCTCCCTCTCTCTCTCAGAATGCGTAGTTCAAAAATGCCACCAACAATAAAAGACAGGAAGAGGCCCCCTTTAAATAGCGCCCCCCCCCCAGCCCCACAGCGATTGATAGCGTTCCAGTCTTCCGGTCGTTGGAAGCGCCAGGCGGTAAGGCAGGGGGCGCCACTCAATTTCTGCTCCAGGGCGCCACAAGGGCGTTGCACCATGGAATGACGTCACAATCTGCGCGCGCAGGGGGTCGCAGCGGTAAGTTTTAGCGCCGCCGCACAATCTCAAGTTAAGTTCTCGAGCGGCGCAAACATCGCTGCGCCCGGGCGTTAGCGGCTTTGCGCCCTATTAGCGCCCTCTTAAGGCGCTAACGGGAGGCGCAACCAACTGAATTTTTACCCCTATGACTCTGTGATAGATTTCTGACTAGTAAGGGCAACAAGGGATATGGCGATAGGGCCGGTGAATGGAGTTGAGGCAGAAGAGCGGCCATGATCTCACTGAATGGCGGAGCAGGCTCGAAGGGCCGAATGGCCTACTCCTGCTTCTATTCCTTATGTTCTTAAGATCCCCACAACCAACGGAGGCGGCAAGCTGTGAAACAGGGGGGGTTTTTAAGCGGAAACACTGGGGAAAAGAGGGGTATAGAGGGAACACTTTTGGTATTGAGAGAGTACCCAGCCGGCTGCGTGCGAAGCCTTTCCCATTTACGGCGATGTATATTGTCTAAACCAGGTGCAGTGTTTGACAGGGAAGTGTTCCGGGATTAAGACTGGCGACTGAATTCCAATGTACACGCCCCTGCAACAGCTCCTCCCCGAGCAGTCATCTGTGTTCAAAGGTGGTGCTGTGTCGTCATCTAGTCTTGACAGGGCAAACCCCTGAATAAAATGCATTTCCGTTCCTGTCATGGATGTCCCGGTTCACAGCCGATCTCTCCGGGGTAACCTGTGACATTCCACAAGTGGGAGAGCTTGTAGGTGAAAATCCGACACTGTAAAGGTGAGTAGAATGTGTTTCTTCCGCTGTATTATATATCCTGTGTATCCACAGGGATAATGAGAGGCGTACGGGGAGAGAGAGTGCAGAAGCAGAGAGGCTGGGGAATGTGAAGGGACATACTGTACTCGGTAACTGAGGGATGTAGAGGGTTAAGATACAGAGTAAAGCTCCCTCTACACTGTCCCATCAAACACTCCCAGGGCAGGTACAGCACGGGTTAGATACAGAGTAAAGCTCCCTCTACACTGTCCCATCAAACACTCCCAGGGCAGGTACAGCACGGGTTAGATACAGAGTAAAGCTCCCTCTACACTGTCCCATCAAAAACTCCCAGGGCAGGTGCAACACGGATTAGATACAAATTAAAACTCCCTCTAAACTGTCCCATCAAACACTCCCAGGGCAGGTACAGCACGGGTTAGGTACAGAGTAAAGCTCCCTCTACACTGCCCCATCAAACACACCCAGGTAAAGTACAGCACGTGTTAGATACAGAGTAAAGCTTCCTCTACACTGTCCCATCAAACACTCCCAGGGCAGGTACAGCACGTGGTTAGATACAGAGTAAAGCTCCCTCCACACTATCCCATCAAACACTCCCAGGGCAGGTACAGCATGGGTTAGATACAGAGTAAAGCTCCCTCTACACTGTTCCATCAAACACTCCCAGGGCAGGTACAACACGGGTTTGATACAGAGTAAAGCTCCCTCTACAATGTCCCATCAAACACTCCCAGGGCAGGTACAATACGGGTTTCGATACAGAGTAAAGCTCCCTCTTCACTTTTCAGTTAAACACTCCCAGGGCAGGAATAGCACGGATTAGATATAGAGTAAAGCTCCTTCTACACTGTCCCATCAAACACGCCCAGGGCAGGTACACCACGGGTTAGATACAGAGTAAAGCTCCCTCTACACTGTCCCATCAAACACTCCAAGGGCAGGTACAACACGGATTAGATACAGAATAAAGCTCTCTCTACACTGACCAGGTCAATTACTCCCAGGGCAGGTACTGCATGGGTTAGCTACAGAGTAAAGCACCCTCTGCACTGTCCCATCAAACATTCCCAGGGCTGGGACAGCATGGGTTAGATATTGAGTAAAGCTCCATCTACACTGTCCCATCAAACACTGCCAGGGCAGGTACACCACGGGGTTAGATACAGAGTAAAGCTCCCTCTACACTCTCCGATCAAACACTCCCAGGGCAGGTACAGCACGGGTTACATACAGAGTAAAGCTCCCTCTACACTGTCCCATCAAACACTCCCAGTACAGGTACAGCACGGGTTAGATAGAGAGTAAAGCTCCCTCTACACTGTCCCATCAAACACTCCCAGGGCAGGTACAGCACGGGTTAGATAGAGTAAAGCTCCCTCTACACTGCCCCATCAAACACTCCCAGGGCAGGTACAGCATGGGGTTAGATACAGAGTAAAGCACCCTCTGCACTGTCCCATCAAACACTCCCAGGGCAGGTACAGCACGGGTAGAAACAGAGTAAAGCTCCCTCTACACTGTCCCATCAAACACATCCAGGTGAGGTACAGCACGGGTTAGAAACAGAGTAAAGCTCTCTCTACACTGTCCCATCAAACACTCCCAGGGCAGGTACAGCACGGGTTAGAAACAGAGTAAAGCTCCCTCTACACTGTCCCATCAAACACTCCCAGGGCAGGTACAGCACGGGTTAGAAACAGAGTAAAGCTCCCTCTACACTGTCCCATCAAACACTCCCAGGGCAGGTACAGCACGGGTTAGATACAGAGTAAAGCTCCCTCTGCACTGTCCCATCAAACACTCCCAGGGCAGGTACAGCACGCGTTAGAAACAGAGTAAAGCTCCCTCTACACTGTCCCATCAAACACTCCCAGGGCAGGTACAGCACGGGTTAGAAACAGAGTAAAGCTCCCTCTGCACTGTCCCATCAAACACTCCCAGGGCAGGTACAGCACGGGTTAGATACAGAGTAAAGCTCCCTCTACACTGTCCCATCAAACACTCCCAGGGCAGGTACAGCACGGGTTAGATACAGAGTAAAGCTCCCTCTACACTGCCCCATCAAACACTCCCAGGGCAGGTACAGCATGGGTTAGATACAGAGTAAAGCTCCCTCTGCACTGTCCAATCAAACACTCCCAGGGCAGGTACAGCACGGGTTAGATACAGAGTAAAGCTCCCTCATAGAGTCATAATGGCACAGAAGGAGGCCATTCGGCCCATCGAGTCCGTGCTGGCTCTCTGTAGAGCAACCCAGTCAGTCCCATTCCCTCGCTCTATCCCCATAGCCCTGCAAGTTTATTTCCCTCAAGTGCCTATCCAGTCTCCTCTTGAAAACATTGAGTGTCTCTGCTTCCATCACTTCCGTCGGCAGCGAGTTCCAGGTCATCACCACTCGCTGCGTAATTTTATTTTCCTCAAACCCCCCCTGTATCTCTTGCCCAAAACCTTAAATCTGTGTCCCCCAGTCCTTGTACCATCAACTAGTGGGAACAGCCTTTCCCCGTCTAGCCTATCCAAACCCGTCATAATCTTGTACACTCTATCAAATCACCCCTCAAACTCCTTTGCTCTAATGAAAACAAATCCAGCTTCTCCAACCTGTCCTTGTAGCTAAGATCCCCCATCCCTGGAACCATTCTGGTAAATCTCCTCTGCACCCTCTCAAGGGCCTTCACATCCTTCCTAAAGTGTGGTGACCAGAACTGGACGCAATACTCCAGTTGTGGCCTAACCAGCGCTTTATAAAGGTTCAGCATAACTTCTCTACTTTTGTACTCAATACCTCTATTTATGAAGCCCAAGATCCCATATGCTTTGTTAACCACTCTCTCAATATGTCCTGTCACCTTCAGGGACCTATGCACATTAACTCCCAGGTCCCTCTGTCCCTGCACAATCTTTAAAACTTAAGTGTATATTGCCTCTCCCTGTTCCTTCTGCCAAAAAGCATCACCTCACACTTCTCTGTATTAAATTCCATCTGCCACTTGTCTGCCCATTCTGCTAGCCTTTCTATGTCCTGTTGCAGTCAATTGGTATCATCCTCACTGTTTGCCACCCCCCCCCCCCAAGTTTAGTGTCATCGGTAAATTCAGAAATTCTACTCTGTATTCCAATATCCAGGTAATTTATATATATCAAAAAAAGCAGTGGCCCCAGCACTGACCCTTGGGGAACACCACTGTCTACCATCCTCCAGTCTGAAAAACAGCCATTTACCACAACTCGCTGTTTTCTGTCCTTAAGCCAATTCCTTATCCAAGCTGCCACTGACCCACCTATTCCATGAGCCTCAATTTTGTTAACCAGCCTTCTATGTGGTACTTTGTCAAACACCTTCCGAAAATCCATGTTGACAACATCCATTGCATTCCCTTCATCAATCCTCTCTGTTACTTCATCAAAAAATTCAATTAGATTAGTCAAACACGATCTGCCTTTTACAAATCCGTGTTGGCTCTCCTTAATTAGCTTAAACCTCTCCAAATGCCCGTTAATCTTTTCCTTCATTATTGTTTCTAAAACTTTACCACCACTGATGTTAAACTGACTGGCCTGTAGTTACTAGGATTGTCCTTACACCCTTTCTTGAACAATGGTGTCACCTTTGCCACTTTCCAATCCTCAGGCACCTCACCCGCATCTAGGGAAGATTGGAAAATTATGGCAAGCCCTTCCGCTATCTCCTCCCCCAATTCCGTTAGCAACCTGGGATGCTAGCCATCTGGACCAGGCGACTTGTCCACTCTAAGCATACCCAGCCTTTCTAGTACATCCTGTCTATCAATTTTCATCTCTTCCATTGCTTCTACCTTTCCCACTTCTACCGATATTTTGTCAGCATCCACCTCCTTAGTAAACACCGATACAAAGTACTCATTGAGTATTCCAGTCTTGCCCTGCGCCTCTAAGCATATATCACCTTATTTGTCCCTAATAGGCCCCACCCCACCTCTTGCTACCCGCTTACTGTTTACATGCCGGTAGAAGATTTTTGGGTTCCCTTTTATGTTAACCGCCATTCTACTCTCATATTCTCTCTTTGCCAATCTTATTTTCATCTTCACATCCCCTCTCAACTTATTGTATTTGGTCTGGTTCTCACTTGAATAATTCACCTGACATGCATTTTTGTTTCATAATTTCTCAATCTCCCTCGTCATCCAAGGAGCCCTTGCTTTGGTTCCCTTACCCTTCCCAATTGTTGGAATGTACCTAGCCTGTACTTGGAACATCTCCTCCTTAAAGATCACCCATTGTTCCGTTACAGTTTTTCCTGTCAGTCTTTGGTTCCATTTTACCCTGGCTAGATCCTTTCGCACCCCATTGAAGTTAGCCCTATTCCAGTTTAGAAGTTCCACTCTAGATTGTTCCTTGCTCCTCTCCATCACTAATCTAAATGTTATGATACGATGATCACTCGTACCCAAGTGTTCTCCCACAGACACTTGGTCGACCTGGCCCACCTCATTCCCCAGCACCAGATCCAGCAATGCCTCCTTCCTAGTTGGGCCAAGAACATACTGGTCAAGGAAATTCTCCTGAACACATTTCAGAAATTCCTCCCCCTCCTTTCCCTTTACCCTAGCATTATCCCAATCGATATTTGGGTAACTAAAGTCCCCCAGTATCACCACTCTATAGCTCTTGCATATCTCTGCGATTTCCCTGCAGATTTGCTCCTCTACCTCCCTCTCACTATTTGGAGGCCAATAGAATACCCCAAATAGCGTGATCATACCCTTTTTGCTCCTCAACTCTAACCAAATGGATTCTGTCCTTGTCCCCTCAAGAACATCCTCCCTTTCCAACACTACAATGTCTTCCTTAATCAGCACTGCCACCCCACCTCCCTTTTTTCCTTCCCTATCTCCTTTTGAACACCTTGTACCCTTGAATATTAAGTGCCCAGTCCTCACTGTTTTTAAGCCACGTTTCCGTTATCGCCACAACATCATATTGCCGCACGGCTAATTGTGCTTGTAGCTCACCAACCTTATTCACCACACTTTGTGCGTTTACGTACACGCATTCTAAACCCATTTTTGAATTTTTCGTAGTCTTTCTTCGTCTGCTCCTATCTAATATGGTACTACTACCGCCTCTAGTGCTATCTTCTCTCGTACTATCCAACACACTCACCCATTTATGCACCTTATTCCTCTTTTCTACTCTTTTATGCTGGTGCCTATCCCCCTGCCAAGTTATTTTAAACCCTCCCCAACAGCACTAGCAAACCTCCCCGCGAGAATATTGGTCCCGGCTCTGTTGAGGTGTGACCCGTCCGGCTTGTACAGGTCCCACCTTCCCCAGAAATGGTCCCAATGCCTCAAGAATCTAAAGCCCTCCATCCTGCACCATCTCTCCAGCCACGCATTCATCTGTTCTATCCTCCTATTCCTGTACTCACTAGCACGTGGCACCGGGAGTAATCCGGAGATTACTACCTTTGAGGTCCTGCTTTTTAATCTCTCTCCTAGCTCCCTAAACTCTGCCTGCAGGACCTCATCCCTCTTTCTGCCTATGTCATTGGTACCAATATGGACCACGACCTCTGGCTGTTCACCCTCCCCCCTCAGAGTGTCCTGCAGCCGCTCAGTGACATCCTTAACTCTGGCACCAGGCAGGCAACATACCATCCTGGAGTCACGTCTACGGCCGCAGAAACACCTGTCCTAACTGTCGAATCCACTACCACTATTGCTCTTTCACTCTTTTACCTCCCCCCCTGTGCAGCTGAGCCACCCGTGGTGCCGTGGACTTGACTCTGGCTGCACTCCCCAGAGGAACCATCAAACACTCCCAGGGCAGATACAGCATGGGTTAGATACAGAGTAAAGCTCCCTCTACACTGTCCCATCAAACACTCCCCGGGCAGGTACAGCACGGGTTAGATACAGAGTAAAGCTCCCTCTACACTGTCCCATCAAACACTCCCAGGGCAGGTACAGAATGGGTTAGATACAGAGTAAAGCTCCCTCCACACTGTCCCATCATACACTCCCAGGGCAGATACAGCACGGGTTAGATACAGAGTAAAGCTCCCTCTACACTGTCCCATCAAACACTCCCAGGGCAGGTACAGCACGGGTTAGATACAGAGTAAAGCTCCCTCTACACTGTCCCATCAAACACTCCCAGGGCAGGTACAGCACGGGTTAGATACAGAGTAAAGCTCCCTCTACACTGTCCCATCAAACACTCCCAGGGCAGGTACAGCACGGGTTAGATACAGAGTAAAGCTCCCTCTACACTGTCCCATCAAACACTCCCAGGGCAGGTACAGCACGGGTTAGATACAGAGTAAAGCTCCCTCTACACTGTCCCATCAAACACTCCCAGGGCAGGTACAGCACGGGTTAGATACAGAGTAAAGCTCCCTCTACACTGTCCCATCAAACACTCCCAGGGCAGGTACAGCACGGGGTTAGATACAGAGTAAAGCTCCTTCTACACTGTCCCATCAAACACTCCCAGGGCAGGTACAGCACGGGTTAGATACAGAGTAAAGCTCCCTCTACACTGCCCCATCAAACACTCCCAGGGCAGGTATAGCACGGGTTAGATACTGAGTAAAGCTCCCTCTACACTGTCCCATCAAACACTCCCAGGGCAGGTACAGCACGGGTTAGATACAGAGTAAAGCACCCTCTACACTGTCCCATCAAACACTCCCAGGGCAGGAACAGCACGGGTTAGATACAGAGTAAAGCTCCCTCTACACTGTCCCATCAAACACTCCCAGGGCAGGTACAGCACGGGTTAGATTCAGAGTAAAGATCCTCCCTGCATCTACTCTGTCAAGCCCTGTAAGAATTTTGTATGTTTCAATGAGATCACCTCTCATTCTTCTAAACTCTAGAGGATATAGGCCTAGTCTACTCAATGTTTTTTTAATGATTTTTTTTTTTTCTGACCACAGATTTTATTTAGTTCCAATCAGCAACTCAACCAATCAACCAACTAACCAAACGGCCAACAACTCAACTAACCAACTAACTAACCAACTTACCTACCAATCAACAAACCAACCTACTAACTAATCAACTAACTCACTAACCAACCAATCAACTACCTAACCAACTAACCATTCAACCAACCAACCAGCTAACTAACCAACTAACCAATCGACCAACCAATCAACAACTCAACCAACCAACCAACCAAATAACTAACCAAGGACCTTTGGGACAAGCCGGCCAATGAGAAGGAGGCCGCCATTTGTTTGATCTCCAAGCACTTCAGGGGACCACCAGAAGTGGGGCCATCCCCCTCCGAGTGTCCTGGTCTCCCCATTGGCCAGCTCTGGCCCCCAATGATACAGACCGAGGGAAGGACCTGCAAAGTATCTCCAACTGGGATCCAGCTGAAGACTTGCACGTCCTGGTTCCATCACCGATCTCCTGGAATTGAAAGTCCATGTTCCTCGTGAAATGCCTAATCGAAGGTGAACGGCGAAGATTTCAAAACCGCCCCCTGTTCCTCCCTCTCCCCCTCCGCGATGTCGCGATTCACCGCGAGGATATGGAATGTTCCACAAGTCCCGACGGGCCCACAGCCCTTGGCTGGTCTCAAGGACCCCGAGGACTTCGGCTTGTCAGACTGTGAAGCCTTGGACCCGGGTCCCCTTGGGCTGGTGGCTGCCAGGATCCAGCTCTTCGACAGGAGGGAACGGGCCTGGTCCCAGAGCGACAATCTCAATCCCCAACTGCTCGTCAATGGAACAACCGCAAAGGGCAAGGGAAGCAGGACACTGGGCTACCAGGTAGGAACCTCACGTCCAACCGCTCCTCGCTTATCTTCATTGCTTGAAAGAAAGAAAGATAGAAAGAAAGAAAGAGGGATAGAAAGAAAGAAAGAAAGATAGAAAGAGGGATAGAAAGAAAGAAAGAGGGATAGAAAGAAAGAAAGAAAGATAGAAAGAAAGAAAGAAAGAGGGATAGAAAGAAAGAAAGAAAGAAAGAGGGATAGAAAGAAAGAAAGAGGGATAGAAAGAAAGAAAGAGGGATAGAAAGAAAGAAAGAGAGATATAAAGAAAGAAAGAAAGAAAGAGGGATAGAAAGAAAGAAAGAGGGATAGAAAGAAAGAAAGAGGGATAGAAAGAAAGAAAGAGGGATAGAAAGATAGATAGAAAGAAAGAGGGATAGAAAGAAAGAAAGAGGGATAGAAAGAAAGAAAGAGGGATAGAAAGAAAGAAAGAAAGAGGGATAGAAAGAAAGAAAGAGGGATAGAAAGAAAGATAGAAAGAGGGATAGAAAGAAAGAAAGAAAGATAGAAAGAAAGAAAGAAAGAGGGATAGAAAGAAAGAAAGAGGGATAGAAAGAAAGAAAGAAAGATAGAAAGAAAGAAAGAAAGAGGGATAGAAAGAAAGAAAGAGGGATAGAAAGAAAGAAAGAGGGATAGAAAGAAAGAAAGATAGAAAGAGGGATAGAAAGAAAGAAAGAAAGATAGAAAGAAAGAAAGAGGGATAGAAAGAAAGAAAGAGGGATAGAAAGAAAGAAAGATAGAAAGAAAGAAAGAGGGATAGAAAGAAAGAAAGAAAGATAGAAAGAAAGAAAGAAAGAAAGAGGGATAGAAAGAAAGAAAGAGGGATAGAAAGAAAGAAAGAGGGATAGAAAGAAAGAAAGAGGGATAGAAAGAAAGAAAGAGGGATAGAAAAAAAGAAAGAGGGATAGAAAGAAAGAAAGAGGGATAGAAAGAAAGAAAGAAAGAAAGAGGGATAGAAAGAAAGAAAGAAAGAAAGAAAGAGGGATAGAAAAAAAGAAAGAGGGATAGAAAGAAAGAAAGAGGGATAGAAAGAAAGAAAGATAGAAAGAAAGAAAGAGGGATAGAAAGAAAGAAAGAAAGAGGGATAGAAAGAAAGAAAGAAAGAAAGAGGGATAGAAAGAAAGAAAGAAAGAAAGAGGGATAGAAAAATAAAGAGGGATAGAAAGAAAGAAAGAGGATTGAAAGAAAGAAAGAAAGAAAGAAAGCGGGATAGAAAGAAAGAAAGAGGGATAGAAAGAAATAAAGAGGGATAGAAAGAAAGAAAGAGGATTGAAAGAAAGAAAGAGGGATAGAAAGAAAGAAAGAGGGATAGAAAGAAAGAAAGAGGGATAGAAAGAAAGAAAGATAGAAAGAAAGAAAGAAAGAGGGATAGAAAGAAAGAAAGAGGGATAGAAAGAAAGAAAGAGGGATAGAAAGTAAGAAACAGGGATAAAAAGAAAGAGAAAAGAAATAACAAAAGAAAGAAAGTGGAATAGAAAGAAAGACCATCGGAAAGAAGGTTAGAAAGAAGGAGGAACGGAAAGAAGGGAAGAAAAATGAAAGAAAGAAATGACGAGAGGAAGGAAGAAGGGAAGGATGCAAAGAAAGTAAGGGAAGAAAGATAGAAGGTAAAAAGGAAGGAAGGAGGAGAGAAGGAAAGAATAGAAGAAAAAAGAAAGAAGGGAAGAAAGAAATGACGAGAGGAAGAAAGAAAGAATGAAGGGAAGGAAGCAAAGAAAGAAAGAAGTGGAGAAAGACAGATAGAAGGCAAGAACAAGAACAAGAACTCACATTTATACAGCACCTTTAACGCAGTAAAACCTCCCAAGGCTTCACAGGAGCGATTATCAAACAGAATTTGACACCGAGCCACATAAGGGGATATTAGGGGCAGGTGACCAAAGGCTTGGTCAAAGAGGTGGGTTTTAAGGGGCATCTTAAAGGAGGAGAGAGAGGCGGAGAGGCGGAGAGGTTTAGGGAGGGAATTCCAGAGCTTAGGGCCGCGGCAGCTGAAGGCACGGCCACAGATGGATGGAAAGATAGAAAGAGGGATAGAAAGAAATGAAGGGAAGACAGAAAGGAAGAGAGAAAGAAAAAAAGAAGAGAGAAAGAAAGAAGACGGAATGCTAGGAAGGGAGGGAACTAGATGTAATATCTCCAAGTTTGCAGATGACACAAACTGGGTGGGCATGTGTGCCGCGAGGAGGATGCCGAGAAACTCCAGGATGATTTGGACAGGTTGGGTGCTTGGGCAGATGCATGGCAGATGCAATATAACGTGGATAAATGCAAGGTTATCCATTTTGGTGTCAAAAACAGGAAGGCAGATTATTATCTGAATGGCAATAGATTGGGAGAAGGGGAAGTGCAACGAGACCTGGGTGTCCTTGTGCACCAGTCGCTGAAGGTAAGCATGCAGGTGCAGCAGGCGGTTAAGAAGGCAAATGGTATGTTGGCCTTCGTAGCGAGAGGATTTGAGTACAGGAGCAAGGAGGTCTTGCTGCAGTTGTACAGGGCCTTGGTGAGACCACATCTTGAGTATTGTGTGCAGATTTGGTCGCCTTATCTGAGGAAGGAGGTTCTTGCCATGGAGGGAGTGCAGCGAAGATTCACCAGGCTGATACCTGGGATGGCAGGAATGACGTATGAAGAGAGATTGGGTCGATTGGGCTTATACTCTCTGGAGTTTAGAAGAATGAGAGGGGATCTCATTGAAACTTATAAAATTCTAACAGGACTAGACAGACTAGATGCAGGAAGGATGTTCCCGATGGTCGGGGAGTCCAGAACCAGGGGTCACAGTCTAAGGATAAGGGGTAAGCCATTTAGGACAGAATTGAGGAGGAATTTCTTCACCCAGAGAGTGGTGAACCTGTGGAATTCTCTACCACACAAGGCAGTAGAGGCCAATTCATTAAATATATTCAAGAAGGGGTTGGATATATTTCTTAAGGCTAAAGGGATCAAGGGATATGGGGAGAAAGCAGGGACAGGGTACTGAGTTTGGATGATCAGCCATGATCGCATTGAATGGCGGAGCAGGCTAGAGGGGCCAAATGGCCTACTCCTGCTCCTATCTTCTTTGTTTCTGTGTTTCTATGAAGGATCTTTCTTGATGTCGGACATCCTAAAGCACTTTGCAACCAATGAAGGACTTTTCGAAGAGTAGTCGCTGTTGTAATGTAGATAAAGCAACAGCCAATTTGCGCACAGCAAGCTCCCACAACCAGCAATGTGATAATGACCAGGTAATCTGTTTTAGAGATGTTAGTTAAGGGATAAATATTGATCAGGACACTGGGGAGAACATCCCTGTTCTTCCATTAGAGTCCTTGGGAAGTTCTACATCCACCTGAGAGGGCAGATGGGGCGGGGCCTTGGTTTAACGTCTCATCCGAAAGACGGCACCTCCGACAGTACAGCTCTCCCTCAGTACTGCCCCTCCGACATTGCAGTGCTCCCTCAGTACTGCCCCTCCGACATTGCAGTGCTCCCTCAGTACTGCCCCTCCGACAGTGCTGCGCTCCCTCAGTACTGCCCCTCCGACAGTGCAGCTCTCTTTCTGAACTGCCCCTCCGACAGTGCAGCACTCCTTCAGTACTGCCCCTCCGACAGTGCAGCGCTCCCTCAGTACTGCTCCTCCGATAGTGCGGAGCTCCCTCAGTACTGCCCCTCCGACAGTGCTGCGCTCCCTCAGTACTGCCCCTCCGACAGTGCAGCTCTCTTTCTGTACTGCCCCTCCTACAGTGCAGCGCTCCCTCAGTACTGCCGCTCCGAGAGTGCGGCGCTCCCTCAGTACTGCCCCTCCAACAGTGCGGCGTTCACTCAGTACTGTCCCTCCGACAGTGCGGCATTCCCTCAGTACTGCCCCTCCGACAGTGCGGCGCTCCCTCAGTACTGCACCTCCGACAGTGCAACGCTCCCTCAGTACTGCCCCTCCGACAGTGCGGCGCTCCCTCAGTACTGACCCTCTGACAGTGCAGCGCTCCCTCAGTACTGCCCCTCCGACAGTGCAGCGCTCCTTTAGTACTACCCCTCCGACAGTGCGGCACTCCCTCAGTACTGCCCCTCCGACAGTGCAGCTCTCTTTCTGTACTGCCCCTCCGACAGTGCAGCGCTCCCTCAGTAATGCCCCTCCTACAGTGTAGCGCTCCCTCAGTACTGCCTCTCCGACAGTGCGGCGCTCCCTCAGTACTGTCCCTCCGACAGTGCAGCGCTCCCTCAGTACTGCCCCTCCGACAGTGCAGCGCTCCCTCAGTACTGACCCTCCGACAGTGCAGCACTCCTTCAGTACTGCCCCACCAACAGAGCAGCGTTCCCTCAGTACTGACCCTCTGACTGTGCAGCTCTCCCTCAATACTACCCCTCCAACAGTACAGCTCTCCCTCAGTACTGCGCCTCCGACAGTGCAGCACTCCCTCAGTACTGCCCCTCCGACAGTGCAGCACTCCCTCAGTACTGCCCCTCCGACAGTACAGCTCTCCCTCAGTACTGCGCCTCCGACAGTGCAGCACTCCCTCAGTACTGCCCCTCCGACAGTGCAGCCCTCCCTCAGTACTGCCCCTCCGACATTGCAGTGCTCCCTCAGTACTGACCCTCCGACAGTGTAGTGCTCCCTCAGAACTGCCCCTCCGACAGTGCAGCACACCCTTAGTACTGACCCTCTGACAGTGCGGAGCTCACTCAGTACTGCCCATTCGATAGTGTAGCGCTCACTCAGTACTGTCCCCTCCGACAGTGCAGCACTCCCTCAGTACTGCCCTTTCCGACAGTGCAGCGCTCCCTCAGTACTGCCCCTCCGACAGTGCAGCTCTCCCTCTGTATTGCCCCTCCGACAGTGCAGCACTCCCTCAGTACTGCCCCTCCGACAGTGCAGCACTCCCTCAGTACTGCCCCTCCGACAGTGCAGCTCTCCCTCTGTACTGCCCCTCCGACAGTGCAGCACTCCCTCAGTACTGCCCCTCCGACAGTGCGGCGCTCCCTCAGTACTGTCCCTCCGACAGTACAGCGCTCCCTCAGTTCTGATCATCCGACAGTGCAGCGCTCCCTCAGTACTGACCCTCCGACAGTGCAGCGCTCTTTCAGTACTGCCCCTCCGACAGTGCGGCGCTCCCTCAGTACTGCCCCTCCGACAGTGCAGCGCTCCCTCAGTACTGCCCCTGCGACAGTGCAGCGCTCCCTCAGTACTGCCCCTCCGACAGTGCAGCGCTCCCTCAGTTCTGCCCCTCCGACAGTGCGGCGCTACCTCAGTACTGCCCCTCCGACAGTGCAGCGCTCCCTCAGTTCTGCCCCTCCGACAGTGCAGCGCTCCCTCAGTACTTCATGGGTAGTGTCGGCCTGGGATTATGGGGCTCAGGTCTCTGGTGTGGGACTCGATCCCAAAACCATCTGACCCGGATCGAGAGCGTCGCTACCCACTGAGCCACGGACGATACCAGACTCACTGCCTCATCAGAGAGCGAAGGGGCCTTCATCACCTCTGTGCCTACGGAATGCTTGCCTTTATAAGCCGTGGCATAGAATACAAGAGCAGGGGGGTTATGCTTCAACTGTATGAAACACTAGTTCGGCCTCAGCTAGAGTACTGCGTGCAGTTCTGGTCACCACATTACAGGAAAGATGTGATTGCACTCGAGAGGGTACAGAGGAGATTTAACAGGATGATGCCGGGAGTAGAGAATCTTAGCTATGAGGAAAGACTGGATAGGCTGGGTCTGTTTTCCTTGGAACAGAGGAGGCTGAGGGGAGACCTTATTGAGGTGTATAAAATTATGAGGGGCCTAGATAAAGTGGATAAAAAGGGCCTATTTCCCTTAGCAGAGAGGTCAAAAACCAGGGGGCAATGATTTAAAGTAATTGGGGGAAGGTTTAGAGGGGATTTGAGGGGAAATTTCTTTCACCCAGAGGGTGGTGAGGGTCTGGAACTCACTGCCTGAAAGGGTGGTAGAGGCAGAAACCCTAACCACATTTAAAAAGTACTTGGATGTGCACTTGGGATGCTGTAACCTGCAGAGCTACGGACCAAGAGCTGGGAAGTGGGATTAGGCTGGATAGCTCTTTGTTGGCCGGCGCGGACACGATGGGCCGAAATGGCCTCCTTCCGTGCTGTAACTTTCTAGGATTCTGTCCGGGGGGCTGGGACTTGAGCACCTCGTCCCCAGAGGGTGAGAGATCAGTGTCTGACCCACTGACCTCACCCTTTGACCTGCGGCATCTCCTGCCTCCTGTCTTTGGAGGCCATTGACTTGTCGCTGACTGGAATGTGTGCGAGATGGACTTGTGACGCTAGACTTGCGGCTCCAGTTCTGAGCTTATCACTGCTCTGTGGGTGTGTTTGTTTTCAGTGTGGCTTGGCTGAGATTCTGCTAACTGCTCCACTGTCACGCAATACAGGGCCAGCCCAACAGGTTTCCCACACAGGTCTCCGGTTCCGGTTTAGCAAAAACACTGGTGTAAAAGGTCATGGACTCGAGCCCCATAATCCAGGCCGACACTCCCGGTGCCAGGAGTGTGAGGGAGCGCAGCACTGTCAGAGGGGCCGTCTTTTGGAGAACGAGTCGCGAATTGGGACTCCTCACACTCCAAACTGTGGGGACGCCTCACCCCCCCAAACTGTGGGACTCCTGAACTCCCCCAAACTATGGGGTCTCCTCACCCCCCCCAAACTGTGTGAACTCTACATCTCCCCCAAACTGTGGGACTCCTCACCCCCCAAACTGTGGGACTCCTCACCCCTCAAACTGTGGGGACTCCTCACCCCCCAAACTGTGGGGTCTCCTCACCGCCGAAACTGTGGGGACTCCTCACCCCTCAAACTGTGGGGACTCCTCACCCCCCAAACTGTGGGGTCTCCTCACCCCCAAACTGTGGAGTTCCCTCACCCCCAAACTGTGGGGACCCCTCACCCCCCAAACTGTGGGGACTCCTTGCACCCCCAAACTGTGGGGACTCCTCACCCACCCAAACTGCGGGGACTCCTCAGACCCCAAACTGTGGGACTCCTCACCCCCCAAACTGTGGGACTCCTCACCCCCCAAACTGTGGGGACTCCTCACCCCCAAAACTGTGGGACTCCTCACCCCACCAAACTGTGGGACTCCTCACCTCGCAAACTGTGGGACTCCCCCATTACCATCAGCTTCCTGGAATGAACAACACTTCGATCCTCCCCATTTCACACCCTACTCCGGTTCTATGTAATTTGCGAATAACTCTCATGTCACTTAATAGCAAAAGAGACTTCTTGTGACTCACTCTTCAGTCTCATCACACACTGTACACCAAACACCCCCCATCACATTTCACACACTGGTATGGGTGTGTTAGATATCTTGAGTACAGAATGTTTAGACAACATCGAAACATTTACATTTAACCTGCCCATTGTAAGTATCTGTGAACTCCCAGGACAGGTACAGCACGGGTTAGATACAGAGTAAAGCTCCCTCTACACTGTCCCATCAAACACTCCCAGGGCAGGTACAGCACGGGTTAGATACAGAGTAAAGCTCCCTCTACACTGTCCCATCAAACACTCCCAGGGCAGGTACAGCACCGGGTTAGATACAGAGTAAAGCTCCCTCTACACTGTCCCATCAAACACTCCCAGGGCAGGTACAGCACGGGTTAGATACAGAGTAAAGCTCCATCTACACTGTCCCATCAAACACTCCCAGTGCAGGTACAGCACGGGTTAGATAAAGAGTAAAGCTCCCTCTACACTGTCCCATCAAACACTCCCAGGGCAGGTACAGCACGGATTAGATACAGAGTAAAGCTCCCTCTACACTGTCGCATCAAACACTCCCAGGGCAGGTACAGCACGGGTTAGATACAGAGTAAAGCTCTCTCTACACTGCCCCATCAAACACTCCCAGGGGCAGGTACAGCACGGGTTAGATACAGAGTAAAGTTCCCTCTACACTGTCCCAACAAACACTCCCAGGGCAGGTACAGCACGGGTTAGATACAGAGTAAAGCTCCCTCTACACTGTCCCATCAAACACTCCCAGGGCAGGTACAGCACGGGTTAGATACAGAGTAAAGCTCCCTCTACACTGTCCCATCAAACACTCCCAGGGCAGGTACAGCACGGGTTAGATACAGAGTAAAGCTCCCTCTACACTGTCCCATCAAACACTCCCAGGGCAAGTTAGATAAAGATTTAGATATGGCTTCGAGTGTCTCCCTGGTTGAATTGAATGAAATGCAGATTTATGGGAAGGGGAATATATGAGTGTTTAATTCCGGGTTCTTATTTTGGGCCTTCACTTCCTGCCTAACCTGTGTTGATTTATTTTTGTTGTTTTCCCTCTGCACTATCCTTCCTGGTTCTTCCTATTTAATTATTAACCGCAAGCCTGATTTACACGAGCCGCAGCCAGAAATATCATACCTTCGGGTTCCTGCCTCCAGCTTCTGAAACTAATTCCTGTACAAGAATGGTTCGGCCTCTGACCTTTCCCGTTTTTTGCAACTCAGCTCCAATCCACTCCCAGACAGAGGGGGGTGGGGCCTCCTCTTTCTGCTGGGGGCACTGGTTGGAGTTTTAATTGCATAATGCATGCGGGGGGGTTCAATCCCCTCCGGTAGGGAAAATTCCGCCCGGTGGCTGTAACTGGGAGGAGGTGGGCGAGAGGGTTAATCCCCTCCGATAGGGAACGGGCTGCCAGGTGTCTGTAACTGGGAGGAGGTGGGAGAGAGGGTTAACCTCCCTCCGAAAGGGAAAATTCCACCCGGTGTCTGTAACTGAGAGGAGGTGGGCGAGAGGGTTAATCCCCTTCGATAGGGAACAGGCTGCCCGGTGTCTGTAACTGGGAGGAGGTGAGTGAGAGGGTTAATCCCCTCCGATAGGGAACAGGCTGCCCGGTGTCTGTAACTGGGAGGAGGTGAGTGAGAGGGTTAATCCCCTCCGATAGGGAACGGGTTGCCCGGTGTCTGTAACTGGGAGGAGGTGGGTGAGAGAGTTAATCCCCTCCGATAGGGAACGGGCTGCCCGATGTCTGTAACTGGGAGGTGGTGGGCGAGAGGGTTAATCCCCCTCCGATAGGGAACAGGCTGCCCGGTGTCTGAAACTGAGAGGTGGTGGGCGAGAGGGTTAATCCCCCTCCGATAAGGAACAGGCTGCCCGGTGTCTGTAACTGGGAGGTGGTGGGCGAGAGGGTTAATCCCCCTCCGATAGGGGACAGGCTGCCCAGTGTCTGTAACTGGGAGGTGGTGGGTGAGCGGGTTAATCCCACTCCGATAGGGGACAGGCTGCATCTTGTCTGACTTTATCTGGGGAGACGATTAAATCTGTTTTTGTGGCATAGTTTTCATTCAGATTCCAGGTTAGGGTGTGTCGCTGGGATGGTGCTGTGCCCAGTTTGGTTGCCATGGAAATCGAATATTGTTCCAGAAGAGATTTGTGCAGAGGCGGGAGTCAAATCCGGGAATAAATGTCCGGGGGGGAGGGGCGGGGAATAGGCAGTCAGTTGCCCCAGCCAGTACCCTGTGCCTAATTCTCCGGCATTTAGCCAATTTGTGGGAGCTTGCTGTGCGCAAACTGGCTCCCGACGGTACGACAGTGACTACACATCAGAGACATAGAAGATTGGAGCAGGAGTAGGCCATTCGGCCCCTCGAGCCTGCTCCGCCATTCAATAAGATCATGGCCGATCTGATCTTGGCCTCAACTCCACTTCCCTGCTCGCTCCCCATAACCCTTGACTCCCTTATCGTTCAAAAATCTGTCTATCGCCACCTTAAATATATTCAATGACCCAGCCTCCACAGCTCTCTGGGGGTAGAGAATTCCAAAGATTCACGACCCTCTGAGAGAAGAAATTCCTCCTCATTTGCGATTTAAATGGGTGCCCCCTTATTCTGAAACTATGCCCCCTAGTTCTAGATTCCCCCACGAGGGGAGACATCCTCTCTGCATCTACCCTGTCCAACCCCCTTCAGAATCTTATATGTTTCAATAAGATCCCCTCTCATTCTTCTAAACTCCAATGAGTATAGGCCCAACCTGCTCAACCTTTCTTCATAAGACAACCCCATCATCTCCGGAATCCACCTCGTGATCCAATGTTGTTAGGGTGAGATGAAGAGGTGTGGGAGGAGGCTCACACTCACCTCAAACCAGCAGCCCTTGAAACTCCCTCCGCACGGTCCTATCAAACACTCCCGGCTTCTGCCGAGTTAGCCTCGTCTCACCCGGTGTGCGGTACTGTGCCCAGCAGACACACAGAGCAGGAAAGGCCCAGGCTCCATCCCCGGCCTGTGCACAGTTAGCCTGATCACAGCCGGGAGAGCTGAGGTAGGGGGCAGTGATGTTACAATCGTCAGTGACGCCCCAGATTAAGAAGGTGGGTGAATAAGCCCGGGTTTCTGATCCTGATCCCTGTCCAGTGATCCCTGAGTTAGGGAGGGGGGTGAATCAGCCCGGGTTCCTGCTCCTGATCCCTGTCCAGTGAGCCCTGGGTTAGGGAGGAGGGTGAATCAACCTGGGTTCCTGCTCCTGATCCCTGTCCAGTGAGCCCTGGGTTAGGGAGGGGATGAATCAGCCCGGGTTCCTGCTCCTGATCCCTGTCCAGTGAGCCCTGGGTTAGGGAGGGGGGTGAATCAGCCCGGGTTCCTGCTCCTGATCCCTGTCCAGTGACCCCTGGGTTAGGGAGGGGGTGAATCAGCCCGGGTTCCTGCTACTGATCCCTGTCCAGTGACCCCTGGGTTAGGGAGGGGGGTGAATCAGCCCGGGTTCCTGCTCCTGATCCCTGTCCAGTGACCCCTGGGTTAGGGAGGAGGTGAATCAGCCCGGGTTCCTGCTCCTGATCCCTGTCCAGTGACCCCTGGGTTAGGGAGGAGGTGAATCAGCCTGGGTTCCTGCTACTGATCCCTGTCCACTGTGACAAACTGTGAAAAACAAAGAATGCCAAATATTTGTATTAGTGTTAAAATCAAGTTCGCGATGTTTGAGATTTAAGTTCAATTAACTTTACTTATATCACCCGATAAATGAATCCCCTCAGTTACAGACACCGGGCAGCCTGTTCCCCTATCGGAGGGGATTAACCCACTCACCCACCTCCTCCCAGTTACAGACACCGGGCAGCCTGTTCCCTATCGGAGGGGATTAACCCACTCACCCACCTCCTCCCAGTTACAGACACCGGGCAGCCTGTTCCCCTATCGGAGGGGATTAACCCTCTCACCCACATCCTCCCAGTTACAGACACCGGGCAGCCTGTTCCCCTAGCGGAGGGGATTAACCCTCTCACCCACCTCCTCCCAGTTACAGACACCGGGCAGCCTGTTCCCCTATCGGAGGGGATTAACCCTCTCATCCACCTCCTCCCAGTTACAGACACCGGGCAGCCTGTTCCCTATCGGAGGGGGATTAACCCTCTCACCCACCTCCTCATGTGCCCGCCTGAATTCCTACCAACTGACGCCCTGGCGCTCTCAGCTCTTTCACGCTCTGCTTTCTCTCAGGGGGGAGTCAAGAAGACGAAGAAGAACATTGCGGAATACGGCTCTCTCTCCAGGAACCAGACGTCCGGCAGTGCGCTCCTGGGAGTGGAGACCGGCGCTGATACCAGCAGGGGCCGCAGCACCGCCCGACTCAGCACGCTATTTAGCTCCGCACAAGTTAGCAAGGTGAGTTCCCGTGTCCCCCTCGTCGCTCCAGCTAAACTGTCCCCTTACCTCTGTTAGATCCTTCAAATAATCAGCAGGGCTCTTGAAAAGTTAACGTGAGGCTATCATCGACATATTATACACAGGAGCAGGAGGAGGCCCATTCAGCCCCCCTCGAGCCTGTTACACAGGAGCAGGAGGAGGCCCATTCAGCCCCCCTCGAGCCTGTTACACAGGAGCAGGAAGAGGCCCATTCAGCCCCTCGGGCCTGTTATACAGGAACAGGAGGAGGCCATTCAGCCCCCCTCGAGCCTGTTACACAGGAACAGGAGGAGGCCCATTCAGCCCCTCGAGCCTGTTACACAGGAACAGGAGGAGGCCATTCAGCCCCCTCGAGATTATTACACAGGAACAGGAGGAGGCCCATTCAGCTCCCCTCGAGCCTGTTATACAGGAACAGGAGAAGGCCATTCAGCCCCTTGAGCCTGTTACACAGGAATAGGAGGAGGCCGTTCAGCCCCTAGATCCTGTTACACAGGAACAGGAGGAGGGCATTCAGCCCCTTGAGCCTGTTACACAGGAACAGGAGGAGGGCATTCAGCCCCCTCGAGATTATTACACAGTAACAGGAGGAGGCCATTCAGCTCCCCTCGAGCCTGTTATACAGGAACAGGAGGAGGCCATTCAGCCCCCTCGAGCCTTTTACACAGGAAGAGGAGGAGGCCATTCAGCCCCTCGAGTCTGTTACACAGGAACAGTAGGAGGCCATTCAGCCCCTCAAGACTATTACACAGGAACAGGAGGAGGCCATTCAGCCCCTCAAGACTATTACACAGGAACAGGAGGAGGCCATTCAGCCCCTCGAGCCTGTTACATAGGAACAGGAGGAGGCCCATTCAGCCCCTCGAGCCTGTTACACAGGAACAGGAGGAGGCCATTCAGCTCCTCGAGCCTGTTACACAGGAACAGGTGGAGGCTATTCAGCCCCTCGAGCCTGTTACACAGGAACAGGAGGAGGCCCATTCAGCTCCCCTCGAGCCTGTTATACAGGAACAGGAGGAGGCCATTCAGCCCCTCGAGCCTGTTACACAGGAACAGGAGGAGTCCCATTCAGCCCCTCGAGCCTGTTATACAGGAACAGGAGGAGGCCATTCAGCCCCTCGAGCCTGTTACACAGGAACAGGAGGAGGCCATTCAGCCCCTCGAGCCTGTTATACAGGAACAGGAGGAGGCCATTCAGCCCCCTCGAGCCTTTTACACAGGAAGAGGAGGAGGCCATTCAGCCCCTCGAGTCTGTTACACAGGAACAGTAGGAGGCCATTCAGCCCCTCAAGACTATTACACAGGAACAGGAGGAGGCCATTCAGCCCCTCAAGACTATTACACAGGAACAGGAGGAGGCCATTCAGCCCCTCGAGCCTGTTACATAGGAACAGGAGGAGGCCCATTCAGCCCCTCGAGCCTGTTACACAGGAACAGGAGGAGGCCATTCAGCTCCTCGAGCCTGTTACACAGGAACAGGTGGAGGCTATTCAGCCCCTCGAGCCTGTTATACAGGAACAGGAGGAGGCCATTCAGCCCCTCGAGACTATTACACAGGAACAGGAGGAGGCCATTCAGCCCTTCGAGCCTGTTGCACAGGAACAGTAGGAGGCCATTCAGCCCCTCGAGACTATTACACAGGAACAGGAGGAGGCCATTCAGCCCCTCGAGCCTGTTACACAGGAACAGGAGGAGGCCATTCAGCCCCTCGAGCCTGTTACACAGGAACAGGAGGAGGCTATTCAGCCCCTCGAGCATGTTACACAGGAACAGGAGGAGGCCCATTCAGCCCCTCGAGCCTGTTACACGGGAACAGGAGGAGGCCCATTCAGCCCCTAAAGTCTGTTACACAGGAACAGGAGGAGGCCATTCAGCCCCTCGAGTCCATTACACACGAACAGGAGGAGGCCATTCAGCCCCTCGAGCTTGTTACAGAGGAACAGGAGGAGGCCGTTCAGCCCCTCGAGCCTGTTACACAGGAACAGCAGGAGGGCATTCAGCCCCTTGAGCCTGTTACACAGGAACAGGAGAAGGCCATTCAGACCCCTCGAGATTATTACACAGGAACAGGAGGAGGCCCATTCAGCTCCCCTCGAGCCTGTTATACAGGAACAGGAGGAGGCCATTCAGCCCCTCAAGCCTGTTACACACGAACAGGAGGAGGCCATTCAGCCCCTCGAGCCTGTTACACAGGAACAGGAGGAGTCCCATTCAGCCCCTCGAGCCTGTTATATAGGAACAGGAGGAGGCTATTCAGCCCCTCGAGCCTGTTACACAGGAACAGGAGGAGGCCATTCAGCCCCTCGAGCCTTTTACACAGGAACAGGAGGAGGCCATTCAGCCCCTCGAGCCTGTTATACAGGAACAGGAGGAGGCCATTCAGCCCCTCGAGACTATTACACAGGAACAGGAGGAGGCCATTCAGCCCTTCGAGCCTGTTGCACAGGAACAGTAGGAGGCCATTCAGCCCCTCGAGACTATTACACAGGAACAGGAGGAGGCCATTCAGCCCCTCGAGCCTGTTACACAGGAACAGGAGGAGGCCATTCAGCCCCTCGAGCCTGTTACACAGGAACAGGAGGAGGCCCATTCAGCCCCTCGAGCCTGTTACACAGGAACAGGAGGAGGCCCATTCAGCCCCTCGAGCCCATTACACAGGAGCAGGAGGAGGCCCATTCAGCCCCTCGAGACTATTACACAGGAACAGGAGGAGGCCATTCAGACCCTTGAGCCTGTTACACAGGAACAGGAGGAGGCCGTTCAGCCCATCCAGCCTGTTACACAGGTACAGAAGAAGGGCATTCAGCCCCTCGAGCCTGTTACACAGGAAGAGGAGGAGGCCCATTCAGCCCCTCGAGCCCATTACACAGGAACAGGAGGAGCCCATTCAGCCCCTCGAGCCTGTTACACAGGTGCAGGAGGAGGCCATTCAGCCCCTCGAGCCTGCTACACAGGAACAGGAGGAGGCCATTCAGGCCCTCGAGCCCCTTCCCCACAATTTGCCCTGTAATACAGCCCCTTACTGACGGAAACCAGGGATCTTTATTTTTTGATCTTTGAAGTCCGTCACCAACCTTTCCTCTACTGCCTCTACCAGGAATCGGAGAAGGTGGAAGAGCTGTACCGGAAATTGGCCATCTTCAGTCTGTACGGCCTGCCCCGACTACCAGACAACGTGCGGGATCAGTGGGAGGTTGGCGAGGGTGAAGACTCCAGGATCTGTCTCCAGATCTCCTGGAGAGACATCGTCACAGGTCATGAGGTGAGAGGTCGCTCAGCCGGGACGGGCTGCACGATTCACACCCACACCTGACACCTTGCAACACCTCCTGACTCTCTCTGTCCATCCGCTCGTCTTCAACTCGCTCACACTCTCTCTATATCCGTTCATCTTCACCTCGCTCACACTCTCTCTCTGTCCATCCGTCCATCTTCACCTCTCTCACACTCTCTCTGTCCATCCGTCCATCTTCACCTCTCTCACACTCTCTCTCTGTCCATCCGTCCATCTTCACCTCTCTCACACACTCTCTCTCCATCCGTCCATCTTCACCTCTCTCACACTCTCTTTGTCCATCCGTCCTTCTTCACCTCTCTCACACTCTCTCTCTGTCCATCCGTCCATCTTCACCTCTCTCACACACTCTCTCTCTCCATCCGTCCATCTTCACCTCTCTCACACTCTCTCTCTCCAGCGCTCATCTTCACCTCTCTCACACTCTCTCTCTCCATCCGTTCATCTTCACCTCTCTCACACTCTCGCTCTCCATCCGTCCATCTTCACCTCTCTCACACTCTCTCTCTCCATCGCTCGTCTTCACCTCTCTCACACTCTCTCTACATCCATCCATCTTCACCTCTCTCACACTCTCTCTCTCCATCCGTTCATCTTCACCTCTCTCACACTCTCTCTCTCCATCGCTCGTCTTCACCTCTCTCACACTCTCTCTCTCCATCCGTCCATCTTCACCTCTCTCACACTCTCTCTCTCCATCCGTCCACCTTCACCTCTCTCACACTCTCTCTCTCCATCCGTTCATCTTCACCTCTCTCACACTCTCTCTCTCCATCCTTTCATCTTCACCTCTCTCACAATCTCTCTCTCCATCCGTTCATCTTCACCTCTCTCACACTCTCTCTCTCCATCTGTCCACCTTCACCTCCCTCACACTCTCTCTCTCCATCCGCTCGTCTTCACCTCTCTCACACTCTCTCTCTCCATCCCTTCATCTTCACCTCTCTCTCTCTCTGTCTCTCTCTCTCTGTCTCTCTCTCTCTCTCTCTCTGTCTCTCTTTCTCTCTCTGTCTCTCTCTCTCTCTCTCTGTCTCTCTCTCTCTCTGTCTCACTCTCTCTCTCTCTGGCTCTCTTTCTCTCTGTCTCTCTGTCTCTGTCTCTCTCTCTGTCTCTCTCTCTCCATCTCTCTCTCTCTCTCTCTCTGTCTCTCTGTCTCTCTCTCTCTCTGTCGCTGTCTCTCTCTGTCTCTCTCTCTCTCTGTCTGTCTCTCTCTCTCTCTCTGTCTCTCTCTCTGTCTGCCTCTCTCTCTCTCTGTCTCTTTCTCTCTCTCTCGCTCTCTCTCTGTCTCTCTCTCTGTCTGCCTCTCTCTCTGTCTCTCTCTATCTGTCTCTCTCTCTTCTGTCTCTCTCTCTCTCTGTCTGCCTCTCTCTCTCTCTGTCTCTCTCTCTCTCTCTGTCTGCCTCTCTCTCTGTCTCTTTCTCTCTCTCTGTCTCTCTCTGTCTCTCTCTCTGTCTCTTTCTCTCTCTCTGTCTCTCTCTGTCTCTCTCTCTGTCTGCCTCTCTCTCTCTCTGTCTCTTTCTCTCTCTCTCGCTCTCTCTCTCTGCCTCTCTCTCTGTCTCTCTCTCTTCTGTCTCTCTCTCTCTCTCTCT
>JASTWF010000604.1:100663-273163 GCA_030390025.1 Squalus acanthias
GAACAGGAGGAGGCCATTCAGCCCCTGGAGCCTGTCACACAGGAACAGGAGGAGGCCATTCAGCCGCTCGAGCCTGTTATACAGGAACAGGAGGAGCCCATTCAGCCACTCGAGCCTGTTACACAGGAACAGGAGGAGCCTATTCAGCCCCTCGAGCCTGTTACACAGGAACAGAAGGAGGCCATTCAGCTCCTCGAGCCTCTTACATTGGAACAGGAAGAGGCCATTCAGACCCTCGAGCCTGGTATACAAGAACAGGAGGAGGGCATTCAGCACCTTGAGCCTGTTACATCGGAATAGGAGGAGGCCATTCATTTCCTCGAGCCTGTTACGCAGGAACAGGAGGAGGCCCATTCAGCCCCTCGAGCCTGCTACACAGAAACAGGAGGAGGCCATTCAGCCCTTTGAGCCTGTTACACAGACACAGGAGGAGGCCATTCATCCCCTTGAGCCTGTTACACCGGAACAGGAGGAGGCCCATTCAGCCCCTCGAGCCTGCTACACAGAAACAGGAGGAGGCCATTCAGCCCCTCGAGCCTGTTACACAGGAACAGGAGGAGGCCATTCAGCTCCTCGAGCCTGCTACACAGAAACAGGAGGAGGCCATTCAGCCCATCGAGCCTGTTACACTGGAACAGGAGGAGGCCATTCAGCCCCTTCAACCTGTTATACGTGAGCAGGAGGAGGCCATTCAGCCCCTCGAGCCTGGTACACAGGAACAGAAGGAGGCCATTCAGCCCCTCGAGCCTGCTACACAGGAACAGGAGGAGGCCATTCAGCCCCTGGAGCCTGTCACACAGGAACAGGAGGAGGCCATTCAGCCGCTCGAGCCTGTTATACAGGAACAGGAGGAGCCCATTCAGCCACTCGAGCCTGTTACACAGGAACAGGAGGAGCCTATTCAGCCCCTCGAGCCTGTTACACAGGACCAGGAAGAGGCCATTCAGCCCCTCGAGCCTGTTACACAGGAACAGGATGAGGCCATTCAGCCCCTCGAGCCTGTTACACAGTAATAGGATGAGACCATTCAGCCCCTCGAGCCTGTTACACAGGACCAGGTGGAGGCCAGTCAGCCCCTCGAGCCTGTTACACAGGAACAGGAGGAGGCCATTCAGCCCCTCGAGCCTTTTACACAGGAACAGGAGGAGGCCTTTCAGCCCCTCGAGCCTGTTACACAGGAACAGGAGGAGGCCATTCAGCCTCTCAAGAATGTTACACAGGAACAGGAGGAGGCCATTCAGCCCCTCGAGCCTGTTACGCAGGAACAGGTGGAGGCCATTCAGCCCCTCGAGCCTGTTACACAGGAACAGGAGGAGGCCATTCAGCCTCTCAAGAATGTTACACAGGAACAGGAGGAGGCCATTCAGACCCTCGAGCCTGGTATACAAGAACAGGTGGAGGCCATTCAGCCCTTTGAGCCTGTTACACAGACACAGGAGGAGGCCATTCATCCCCTTGAGCCTGTTACACCGGAACAGGAGGAGGCCATTCAGCCCCTCGAGCCTGTTACACAGGAACAGGAGGAGGCCATTCAGCCTCTCAAGAATGTTACACAGGAACAGGAGGAGGCCATTCAGCCCCTCGAGCCTGTTACGCAGGAACAGGTGGAGGCCATTCAGCCCCTCGAGCCTGTTACACAGGAACAGGAGGAGGCCATACAGCCGATCGAGCCTGTTACACAGGAACAGGAGGAGGCCATTCAGCCCCTTCAAACTGTTATACGTGAGCAGGAGGAGGCCATTCAGCCCCTCGAGCCTGCTACACAGGAACAGGAGGAGGCCATTCAGTCCCTGGAGCCTGTTATACAGGAACAGGAGGAGGCCATTCAGCCCCTGGAGCCTGTCACACAGGAACAGGAGGAGGCCATTCAGCCGCTCGAGCCTGTTAAACAGGAACAGGAGGAGCCCATTCAGCCACTCGAGCCTGTTACACAGGAACAGGAGGAGCCTATTCAGCCCCTCGAGCCTGTTACACAGGAACAGAAGGAGGCCATTCAGCTCCTCGAGCCTCTTACATTGGAACAGGAAGAGGCCATTCAGACCCTCGAGCCTGGTATACAAGAACAGGAGGAGGGCATTCAGCACCTTGAGCCTGTTACATCGGAATAGGAGGAGGCCATTCATTTCCTCGAGCCTGTTACGCAGGAACAGGAGGAGGCCCATTCAGCCCCTCGAGCCTGCTACACAGAAACAGGAGGAGGCCATTCAGCCCTTTGAGCCTGTTACACAGACACAGGAGGAGGCCATTCATCCCCTTGAGCCTGTTACACCGGAACAGGAGGAGGCCCATTCAGCCCCTCGAGCCTGCTACACAGAAACAGGAGGAGGCCATTCAGCCCCTCGAGCCTGTTACACAGGAACAGGAGGAGGCCATTCAGCTCCTCGAGCCTGCTACACAGAAACAGGAGGAGGCCATTCAGCCCATCGAGCCTGTTACACTGGAACAGGAGGAGGCCATTCAGCCCCTTCAACCTGTTATACGTGAGCAGGAGGAGGCCATTCAGCCCCTCGAGCCTGGTACACAGGAACAGAAGGAGGCCATTCAGCCCCTCGAGCCTGCTACACAGGAACAGGAGGAGGCCATTCAGCCCCTGGAGCCTGTCACACAGGAACAGGAGGAGGCCATTCAGCCGCTCGAGCCTGTTATACAGGAACAGGAGGAGCCCATTCAGCCACTCGAGCCTGTTACACAGGAACAGGAGGAGCCTATTCAGCCCCTCGAGCCTGTTACACAGGACCAGGAAGAGGCCATTCAGCCCCTCGAGCCTGTTACACAGGAACAGGATGAGGCCATTCAGCCCCTCGAGCCTGTTACACAGTAATAGGATGAGACCATTCAGCCCCTCGAGCCTGTTACACAGGACCAGGTGGAGGCCAGTCAGCCCCTCGAGCCTGTTACACAGGAACAGGAGGAGGCCATTCAGCCCCTCGAGCCTTTTACACAGGAACAGGAGGAGGCCATTCAGCCCCCTCGAGCATTTTACAAAGGAACCGGAGGAGGCCATTCAGTTCCTCGAGCCTGTTACACAGGAACAGGAGGAGGCCATTCAGCCCCTCGAGCCTGTTACACAGGAACAGGAGGAGGCAACTCAGCCCCTTGAATCTGTTACACAGGACCAGGAGGAGGCCATTCAGCCCCTCGAGTCTGTTACACAGGAACAGGAGGAGGCCATTCAGTCCCTTGAGCCTGTTACACAGGAACAGAAAGAGGCCATTCATCCCCTTGAGCCTTTTACTTAGGAACAGGGGAAGTCCATTCAGCCCCTCGAGCCTTTTACATGAGGACAGGAGGAGGCCATTCAGCCCCCATCGAGCCTGGTATACAAGAACAGGGGGAGGGCATTCAGCAACTTGAGCCTGTTACATCGGAACAGGAGGAGGCCATTCAGCCTCTCGAGCCTGTTACACGGGAACAGGAGGAGGCCATTCAGCCCCCATTGAGCCTGGTATACAGGAACAGGAGGAGGCCATTCAGCCCCTCGAGCCTGTTATACAGGAACAGGAGGAGGCCATTCATCCGCTCGAGCCTATTATACAGGAGCAGGAGGAGGCCATTCAGCCCCTCGAGCCTGGTACACAGGAACAGAAGGAGGCCATTCTGCCCCTTGAGCCTGTTACACTGGAACAGGAGGAGGCCATTCAGCCCCTGGAGCCTGTTATACAGGAACAGGAGGAGGCCATTCAGTTCCTCGAGCCTGTTACATTGGAACAGCAGGAGGCCATTCAGCTCCCTCAAGCATGTTACCTCGGAACAGGAGTTGGCCATTCAGCCCCTCGAGCCTGTTACACAGGAACAGGAGGAGGCCATTCAGCCGCTCGAGCCTGTTATACAGGAACAGGAGGAGCCCATTCAGCCACTCGAGCCTGTTACAGAGGAACAGGAGGAGCCTATTCAGCCCCTCGAGCCTGTTACACAGGACCAGGAAGAGGCCATTCAGCCCCTCGAGCCTGTTACACAGGAACAGGATGAGGCCATTCAGCCACTCGAGCCTGTTACACAGTAACAGGATGAGGCCATTCAGCCCCTCGAGCCTGTTACACAGTAACAGGAGGAGGCCATTCAGCCCCCTCGAGCATTTTACAAAGGAACCGGAGGAGGCCATTCAGTTCCTCGAGCCTGTTACACAGGAACAGGAGGAGGCAACTCAGCCCCTTGAATCTGTTACACAGGAACAGGACGAGGCCATTCAGCCTCTCGAGCCTTTTACATAGGAACAGGAGGAGGCCATTCAGCCCCTCGAGCCTGTTACATTGGAACAGCAGGAGGCCATTCAGCTCCCTCAAGCATGTTACCTCGGAACAGGAGTTGGCCATTCAGCCCCTCGAGCCTGTTACATAGGAACAGGAGGAGACCATTCAGCCCTTCGAGCCTGTTACATAGGAACAGGAGGATGCCATTCAGCCCCTCGAGCTTGTTACACAGGAACAGAAGGAGGCAATTCAGCCCCTTGAGCCTGTTACACAGGAACAGGAGGAGGCCATTCAGCCCCGCAAGCCTGTTACACAGGAACAGGAGGTGGCCATTCAGCCCCTTCAGCCTGTTACACAGGAACAGAAGGAGGCCATTCAGCCCCTCGAGCCTCTTACATTGGAACAGGAAGAGGCCATTCAGCCCCTCGAGCCTGGTATACAAGAACAGGAGGAGGGCATTCAGCACCTTGAGCCTGTTACATCGGAATAGGAGGAGGCCATTCATTTCCTCGAGCCTGTTACGCAGGAACAGGAGGAGGCCCATTCAGCCCCTCGAGCCTGCTACACAGAAACAGGAGGAGGCCATTCAGCCCTTTGAGCCTGTTACACAGACACAGGAGGAGGCCATTCATCCCCTTGAGCCTGTTACACCGGAACAGGAGGAGGCCATTCAGCCCCTCGAGCCTGTTACACAGGAACAGGAGGAGGCCATTCAGCCTCTCAAGAATGTTACACAGGAACAGGAGGAGGCCATTCAGCCCCTCGAGCCTGTTACGCAGGAACAGGTGGAGGCCATTCAGCCCCTCGAGCCTGTTACACAGGAACAGGAGGAGGCCATACAGCCGATCGAGCCTGTTACACAGGAACAGGAGGAGGCCATTCAGCCCCTTCAAACTGTTATACGTGAGCAGGAGGAGGCCATTCAGCCGCTCGAGCCTGTTATACAGGAACAGGAGGAGCCCATTCAGCCACTCGAGCCTGTTACACAGGAACAGGAGGAGCCTATTCAACCCCTCGAGCCTGTTACACAGGAACAGGATGAGGCCATTCAGCCCCTCGAGCCTGTTACACAGTAATAGGATGAGACCATTCAGCCCCTCGAGCCTGTTACACAGGACCAGGTGGAGGCCAGTCAGCCCCTCAAGCCTGTTACACAGGAACAGGAGGAGGCCATTCAGCCCCTCGAGCCTTTTACACAGGAACAGGAGGAGGCCATTCAGCCCCCTCGAGCATTTTACAAAGGAACCGGAGGAGGCCATTCAGTTCCTCGAGCCTGTTACACAGGAACAGGAGGAGGCCATTCAGCCCCTCGAGCCTGTTACACAGGAACAGGAGGAGGCAACTCAGCCCCTTGAATCTGTTACACAGGAACAGGACGAGGCCATTCAGCCCCTCGAGCCTGTTACACAGGAACAGGAGGAGGCCATTCAGCCCCTCGAGCCTGTCACACAGGACCAGGAGGAGGCCATTCAGCCCCTGGAGCCTGTTATACAGGAACAGGAGGAGGCCATTCAGCCCCTGGAGCCTGTCACACAGGAACAGGAGGAGGCCATTCAGCCGCTCGAGCCTGTTACACAGGAACAGGAGGAGGCAACTCAGCCCCTTGAATCTGTTACACAGGAACAGGACGAGGCCATTCAGCCCCTCGAGCCTGTTACACAGGAACAGGAGGAGGCCATTCAGCCCCTCGAGCCTGTCACACAGGACCAGGAGGAGGCCATTCAGCCCCTCGAGTCTGTTACACAGGAACAGAAAGAGGCCATTCATCCCCTTGAGCCTATTACTTAGGAACAGGGGAAGTCCATTCAGCCCCTCGAGCCTTTTACATGAGGACAGGAGGAGGCCATTCAACCCCTCGAGCCTGTTACATAGGAACAGGAGGAGGCCATTCAGCCCCTCGAGCCTGTTATACAGGAACAGGAGGAGGCCATTCAACCCCTCGAGGCTGTTACACAGGAAGAGGAGGAGTCCATTCAGCTCCTCGAGGCTGTTACACAGGAACAGGAGGAAACCATTCAGCCCTTCGAGCCTGTTACACAGGAACAGCAGGAGGCCGTTCAGCCCCTCGAACCAGTTAGAAAGGAACAGGAGGAGGCCATTCAGCTTCTCGAGGCTGTTACACAGGAACAGGAGGAGGCCATTTAGCCCCTTGAGTCTGTAATACAGGAACAGGAGTATGCCATTCAGCCCCTCGAGCCTGTTACACAGGAACAGGAGGAGGCCATTCAGCTCCTCGAGGCTGTTACACAGGAACAGGAGGAGGCCATTTAGCCCCTTGAGCCTGTTACACAGGAACAGGAGGAGCCCATTCAGCACCTCGAGTCTGTTATACAGGAACAGGAGGAGGCCATTCAGGCCAACGAGCTTGTTTCACAGGAACAGGAGGAGACCATTCAGCCCCTCGAGCCCGTTTCACAGCAACAGGAGGCCATTCAGCCCCTCGAGCGTGTTACACAGGCACAGGAGGAGGCCATTCAGGCCAACGAGCCTGTTACAGAGGAACAGGAGGAGGCCATTCAGCCCCTCGAGCCTGTCACATAGGAAGAGGAGGAGGCCATTCTGCCCCTCGAGTTTGTAACATAGTAACTGGAGGAGACCATTCAGCCCATCAAACATGTTACACAAGAACAGGAGGAGGCCATTCAGCACCCCGAGCCCTGTTACATTTGGAACAGGAGAAGGCAATTCAGCCCCTCGAGCCTGTTACGCAGGAACAGGTGGAGTCCATTCAGACCCTCGAGCCTGTTACACAGGAACAGGAGGAGACCATTCAGCCCCTCGAGCCTGTTACACCGGAACAGGAGGAGGCCATTCAGCCCCTCGAGCCTGTTACACAGGAACAGGAGGAGGCCATTCAGCCCCTCGAGCCTGTTACACAGGAACAGGAGGAGGCGCATTCAGCCCCTCGACACTATTACACAGGAACAGGAGGGGTCCATTCAGCCCCTCGAACCTCTTACACAGGAACAGGAGGAGGCCATTCAGCCCCTCGAGCCTGTTACACAGGAACAGGAGGAGGCCATTCAGCCCCTCGAGCCTGTAACATAGGAACAGGTGGAGTCCATTCAGACCCTCGACACTATTACACAGGAACAGGAAGAAGCCATTCAGTCCCTCGAGCCTGTTACACAGGAACATGAGGAGGCCATTCAGCCCCTCGAGCTTCTTACACAGCAACAGAAGGATGCCATTCAGCCCCTCAAGCCTGCTGCACAGGAACAGGAGGAGGCCATTCAGCCCCTCAAACCTGTTACACAGGAACAGGAGGATGCCATTCAGTCCCTCGAGCCTGTTACACAGGAACAGGAGGTGGCCATTCAGCCCCTTGATCCTGTTACATAGGAACAGGAGGGGGAGATTCAGCCCCTTGATCCTGTTACATAGGAACAGGAGGAGGCCATTCAGCCTCTTGAGCCTGTTATATAGGAACAGGAGGAGGCCATTCAGCAACTCGAGCCTGTTTCACAGGTACAAGAGGAGGCCATTCAGCCCCTCGAGGCTGTTACACAGGAACAGGAGGAAGCAATTCAGCCCCTTAAGCCTGTTACACAGGAACAGGAGGAGGCCATTCAGCCCTTTGACTCTCTTACACAGGAACAGGAGGCAGCAATTCAGCCCCTCGAGCCTGTTACAAAGAAACAGAAGTAGGCCATTCAGCCCCTTGAGCCTGTCACATAGGAACAGGAGGAGGCCATTCAGCCCCTCGAGCCTGTTACACAGGAACGAGAGCAGGCCATTCAGCACCTCGAGCCTGTTACACAGGAACAGGAGGAGGCCTTTCAGCCCATGGAGCCTCTTACGCAGGAACAGGAGGAGGCCATTCAGCCCATCGAGCCTGTTACAAAGGAACACTAGGAAGCCATTCAACCCATCGAGCCTTTTACACAGGAACAGGAGGAGGCCATTCAGCCCCTCGAGCCTGTTACACAGTAACAGGAGGAGGCAATTCAGCACCTTGAGTCTGTTACACAGGAACAGGAGGAGGCCATTCAGCCCCTCGAGCCTGTTACACAGGAACAGGAGGAGGCCATTCAGCCCCTCGAGCCTGTTACACAGGAACAGAAGGAGGCCATTCAGCCCCAGGAGCCTGTTACAGAGGAACAGGAGGAGACCATTCAGCCCCTCGAGCCTGTTATACAGGAAAAGGAGGAGACCATTCAGCCCCTTGAGCCTGTTGCAAAGGAACAAGTGTAGGCCATTCAGCCCCTCGAGCCTGTTATACAGGAAGACAAGGAGAGCATTCAACCCCTCGAGCCTGTTACACAGGAGCAGGAAGAGGCCATTCAGCCCCTCGAGCCTTTTACATAGGAACAGGAGGAGACCATTCAGCCCATCGAGCCTCTTACACAGCAACAGAAGGAGGCCATTCAGCCCCTCGAGGCTGTTACACTGGGATAGGAGGAGGACATTCAGCCCCTCGAGACTATTACATGAGAACAGGAGGAGGCCATTGAGCCCCTTGAGCCTGTTACACAGGAACAGGAGGAGGCCATTCAGCCCCTTGAGCCTGTTGCAAAGGAACAGGTGGAGGCCATTCAGCCCCTCGAGCCTGTTACATAGGAACAGGATGAGGCCATTCAGTTCCTCGAGCCTGTTACACAGGAACAGGAGGAGCCCATTCAGCCCCTCGAGCCTGTCACACAGGAACACGAGGAGGCCATTCAGCCCCTCGAAACTGTTACACAGGAACAGGAGGAGGCCCATTCAGCCCCTCGTGCCTGTTATACAGGAACAGGAAGAGGCCCATTCAGCCCCTCGTGCCTGTTATACAGGAAGACAAGGAGAGCATTCAGCCCCTTGAGCCTGTTACACAGGAACAGGAGGAGGCCATTCAGCCCCTCGAGACTATTACATAGGAACAGGAGGAGGCCATTCAGCCCCTCGAGCCTGTTACCTGAGAACAGGAGGAGGCCATTCAGCCCCTCGAGCCTGTTACACAGGAACAGGAGGAGGCCATTCAGCCCCACGAGCCTGTTACACAGGAACAGGAGGAGCCCATTCAGCCACTCGAGCCTGTTACACAGGAACAGGAGGAGCCTATTCAGCCCCTCGAGCCTGTTACACAGGAACAGGATGAGGCCATTCATCCCCTCGAGCCTGTTACACAGGAACAGCAGGAGGCAATTCAGCACCTTGAGTCTGTTACACAGGAACAGGAGGAGGCCATTCAGCCCCTCGAGCCTGTTACACAGGAACAGGAGGAGGCCATTCAGCCCCTCGAGACTGTTACACAGGAACAGGAGGAGGCCATTCAGTCCCTCGAGCCTATTACACAGGAACAGGAGGAGGCCCATTCAGCCCCAGGAGCCAGTTACACAGGAACAGAAGGAGTCCATTCAGCCCCAGGAGCCTGTTACACAGGAACAGGAGGAGACCATTCAGCCCCTCGAGCCTGTTACGCAGGAACAGA
This sequence comes from Squalus acanthias, assembly GCA_030390025.1. Taxonomy (NCBI): domain Eukaryota; kingdom Metazoa; phylum Chordata; class Chondrichthyes; order Squaliformes; family Squalidae; genus Squalus; species Squalus acanthias. The sequence continues at coordinate 110,264 of JASTWF010000604.1, forward strand.
AGGAGCCCATTCAGCCCCAGGAGCCTGTTACACAGGAACAGGAGGAGACCATTCAGCCCCTCGAGCCTGTATAACAGGAACAGAAGGAGACCATTCAGCCCCTTGAGCCTGTTACATAGGAACAGGAGGAGGCCATTCAGCCCCTCGAGCCTGTTACACAGGAACAAGAGGAGGCCATTCAGCACCTCGAGCTGTTACACAGGAACAGGAGGAGACCATTCAGCCCCTCGAGCCTGTTACACAGGAACAGGAGGAGGCCTGTCAGCCCATCGAGCCTGTTACACAGCAACAGGAGGAGGTCATTCAGCCCCTCGAGCCTGTTACACAGGAACAGGAGGAGGCCTGTCAGCCCATCGAGCCTTTTACACAGCAACAGGAGGAGGCCATTCTGCCCCTCGAGCCTGTTACATAGGAACAGGAGGAGGCCATTCAGCCCCTCAAGCTTGTTACACAGGAACAGGAGGAGGCCATTCAGCCCCTCGAGCCTGTTACACAGGAACAGGAGGAGGCCATTCAACCCCTCGAGCCTGTTACATAGGAACAGGAGGAGGCCATTCAGCCCCTCGAGCCTGTTATACAGGAACAGGAGGAGGCCGTTCAGCCCCTCGAGCCTGTTAGACAGGAACAGGAGGAGGCCATTCAGCCCCTCGAGCCTGTTACACAGGAAGAGGAGGAGTCCATTCAGCTCCTCGAGGCTGTTACACAGGAACAGGAGGAGGCCATTCAGCCCTTCGAGCCTGTTACACAGGAACAGCAGGAGGCCGTTCAGCCCCTCGAGCCTGTTAGAAAGGAACAGGAGGAGGCCATTCAGCTTCTCGAGCCTATTACACAGGAACAGGAGGAGGCAATTCAGCTCCTCGAAGCTGTTACACAGGAACAGGAGGAGGCCATTTAGCCCCTTGAGCCTGTTACACAGGAACAGGAGGAGCCCATTCAGCACCTCGAGTCTGTTATACAGGAACAGGAGGAGGCCATTCAGGCCAACGAGCTTGTTTCACAGGAACAGGAGGACACCATTCAGCCCCTCGAGCCCGTTACACAGCAACAGGAGGCCATTCAGCCCCTCGAGCGTGTTACACAGGCACAGCAGGAGGCCATTCAGGCCAACGAGCCTGTTACAGAGGAACAGGAGGAGGCCATTCAGCCCCTCGAGCCTGTCACATAGGAAGAGGAGGAGGCCATTCAGCCCCTCGAGCCTGTTACACAGGAACAGGAGGAGGCGCATTCAGCCCCTCGACACTATTACACAGGAACAGGAGGGGTCCATTCAGCCCCTCGAACCTCTTACACAGGAACAGTAGGAGGCCATTCAGCCCCTCGAGCCTGTTACACAGGAACAGGAGGAGGCCATTCTGCCCCTCGAGCCTGTAACATAGGAACAGGTGGAGTCCATTCAGACCCTCGACACTATTACACAGGAACAGGAAGAAGCCATTCAGTCCCTCGAGCCTGTTACACAGGAACATGAGGAGGCCATTCAGCCCCTCGAGCTTCTTACACAGCAACAGAAGGATGCCATTCAGCCCCTCAAGCCTGCTGCACAGGAACAGGAGGAGGCCATTCAGCCCCTCAAACCTGTTACACAGGAACAGGAGGATGCCATTCAGTCCCTCGAGCCTGTTACACAGGAACAGGAGGTGGCCATTCAGCCCCTTGATCCTGTTACATAGGAACAGGAGGAGGACATTCAGCCCCTTGATCCTGTTACATAGGAACAGGAGGAGGCCATTCAGCCCCTTGAGCCTGTTACATAGGAACAGGAGGAGGCCATTCAGCAACTCGAGCCTGTTTCACAGGTACAAGAGGAGGCCATTCAGCCCCTCGAGGCTGTTACACAGGAACAGGAGGAAGCAATTTAGCCCCTTAAGCCTGTTACACAGGAACAGGAGGAGGCCATTCAGCCCTTCGAGTCTCTTACACAGGAACAGGAGGCAGCAATTCAGCCCCTCGAGCCTGTTACAAAGAAACAGAAGTAGGCCATTCAGCCCCTTGAGCCTGTCACATAGGAACAGGAGGAGGCCATTCAGCCCCTCGAGCCTGTTACACAGGAACGAGAGCAGGCCATTCAGCACCTCGAGCCTGTTACACAGGAACAGGAGGAGGCCTTTCAGCCCATGGAGCCTCTTACGCAGGAACAGGAGGAGGCCATTCAGCCCATCGAGCCTGTTACAAAGGAACACTAGGAAGCCATTCAACCCATCGAGCCTTTTACACAGGAACAGGAGGAGGCCATTCAGCCCCTCGAGCCTGTTACACAGTAACAGGAGGAGGCAATTCAGCACCTTGAGTCTGTTACACAGGAACAGGAGGAGGCCATTCAGCCCCTCGAGCCTGTTACACAGGAACAGGAGGAGGCCATTCAGCCCCTCGAGCCTGTTACACAGGAACAGAAGGAGGCCATTCAGCCCCAGGAGCCTGTTACAGAGGAACAGGAGGAGACCATTCAGCCCCTCGAGCCTGTTATACAGGAAAAGGAGGAGACCATTCAGCCCCTTGAGCCTGTTGCAAAGGAACAAGTGTAGGCCATTCAGCCCCTCGAGCCTGTTATACAGGAAGACAAGGAGAGCATTCAACCCCTCGAGCCTGTTACACAGGAGCAGGAAGAGGCCATTCAGCCCCTCGAGCCTTTTACATAGGAACAGGAGGAGACCATTCAGCCCATCGAGCCTCTTACACAGCAACAGAAGGAGGCCATTCAGCCCCTCGAGGCTGTTACACTGGGATAGGAGGAGGACATTCAGCCCCTCGAGACTATTACATGAGAACAGGAGGAGGCCATTGAGCCCCTTGAGCCTGTTACACAGGAACAGGAGGAGGCCATTCAGCCCCTTGAGCCTGTTGCAAAGGAACAGGTGGAGGCCATTCAGCCCCTCGAGCCTGTTACATAGGAACAGGATGAGGCCATTCAGTTCCTCGAGCCTGTTACAGAGGAACAGGAGGAGCCCATTCAGCCCCTCGAGCCTGTCACACAGGAACACGAGGAGGCCATTCAGCCCCTCGAAACTGTTACACAGGAACAGGAGGAGGCCCATTCAGCCCCTCGTGCCTGTTATACAGGAACAGGAAGAGGCCCATTCAGCCCCTCGTGCCTGTTATACAGGAAGACAAGGAGAGCATTCAGCCCCTTGAGCCTGTTACACAGGAACAGGAGGAGGCCATTCAGCCCCTCGAGACTATTACATAGGAACAGGAGGAGGCCATTCAGCCCCTCGAGCCTGTTACCTGAGAACAGGAGGAGGCCATTCAGCCCCTCGAGCCTGTTACACAGGAACAGGATGAGGCCATTCATCCCCTCGAGCCTGTTACACAGGAACAGCAGGAGGCAATTCAGCACCTTGAGTCTGTTACACAGGAACAGGAGGAGGCCATTCAGCCCCTCGAGCCTGTTACACAGGAACAGGAGGAGGCCATTCAGCCCCTCGAGACTGTTACACAGGAACAGGAGGAGGCCATTCAGTCCCTCGAGCCTATTACACAGGAACAGGAGGAGGCCCATTCAGCCCCAGGAGCCAGTTACACAGGAACAGAAGGAGTCCATTCAGCCCCAGGAGCCTGTTACACAGGAACAGGAGGAGACCATTCAGCCCCTCGAGCCTGTTACGCAGGAACAGAAGGAGCCCATTCAGCCCCAGGAGCCTGTTACACAGGAACAGGAGGAGACCATTCAGCCCCTCGAGCCTGTATAACAGGAACAGAAGGAGACCATTCAGCCCCTTGAGCCTGTTACATAGGAACAGGAGGAGGCCATTCAGCCCCTCGAGCCTGTTACACAGGAACAAGAGGAGGCCATTCAGCACCTCGAGCTGTTACACAGGAACAGGAGGAGGCCATTCAGCCCCTCGAGCCTGTTACACAGGAACAGGAGGAGGCCATTCAGCCCCTCGAGACTGTTACACAGGAACAAGAGGAGGCCATTCAGCACCTCGAGCTGTTACACAGGAACAGGAGGAGGCCATTCAGCCCCTCGAGCCTGTTACACAGGAACAGGAGGAGGCCATTCAGCCCCTCGAGACTGTTACACAGGAACAGGAGGAGGCCCATTCAGCCCCAGGAGCCAGTAACACAGGAACAGAAGGAGTCCATTCAGCCCCAGGAGCCTGTTACACAGGAACAGGAGGAGACCATTCAGCCCCTCGAGCCTGTTACGCAGGAACAGAAGGAGCCCATTCAGCCCCAGGAGCCTGTTACACAGGAACAGGAGGAGACCATTCAGCCCCTCGAGCCTGTATAACAGGAACAGAAGGAGACCATTCAGCCCCTTGAGCCTGTTACATAGGAACAGGAGGAGGCCATTCAGCCCCTCGAGCCTGTTACACAGGAACAAGAGGAGGCCATTCAGCACCTCGAGCTGTTACACAGGAACAGGAGGAGACCATTCAGCCCCTCGAGCCTGTTACACAGGAACAGGAGGAGGCCTGTCAGCCCATCGAGCCTGTTACACAGCAACAGGAGGAGGTCATTCAGCCCCTCGAGCCTGTTACACAGGAACAGGAGGAGGCCTGTCAGCCCATCGAGCCTTTTACACAGCAACAGGAGGAGGCCATTCTGCCCCTCGAGCCTGTTACATAGGAACAGGAGGAGGCCATTCAGCCCCTCAAGCTTGTTACACAGGAACAGGAGGAGGCCATTCAGCCCCTCGAGCCTGTTACACAGGAACAGGAGGAGGCCATTCAACCCCTCGAGCCTGTTACATAGGAACAGGAGGAGGCCATTCAGCCCCTCGAGCCTGTTATACAGGAACAGGAGGAGGCCGTTCAGCCCCTCGAGCCTGTTAGACAGGAACAGGAGGAGGCCATTCAGCCCCTCGAGCCTGTTACACAGGAAGAGGAGGAGTCCATTCAGCTCCTCGAGGCTGTTACACAGGAACAGGAGGAGGCCATTCAGCCCTTCGAGCCTGTTACACAGGAACAGCAGGAGGCCGTTCAGCCCCTCGAGCCTGTTAGAAAGGAACAGGAGGAGGCCATTCAGCTTCTCGAGCCTATTACACAGGAACAGGAGGAGGCAATTCAGCTCCTCGAGGCTGTTACACAGGAACAGGAGGAGGCCATTTAGCCCCTTGAGCCTGTTACACAGGAACAGGAGGAGCCCATTCAGCACCTCGAGTCTGTTATACAGGAACAGGAGGAGGCCATTCAGGCCAACGAGCTTGTTTCACAGGAACAGGAGGAGACCATTCAGCCCCTCGAGCCCGTTACACAGCAACAGGAGGCCATTCAGCCCCTCGAGCGTGTTACACAGGCACAGCAGGAGGCCATTCAGGCCAACGAGCCTGTTACAGAGGAACAGGAGGAGGCCATTCAGCCCCTCGAGCCTGTCACATAGGAAGAGGAGGAGGCCATTCTGCCCCTCGAGTTTGTAACATAGTAACGGGAGGAGACCATTCAGCCCATCAAACATGTTACACAAGAACAGGAGGAGGCCATTCAGCACCCCGAGCCCTGTTACATTTGGAACAGGAGAAGGCAATTCAGCCCCTCGAGCCTGTTACGCAGGAACAGGTGGAGTCCATTCAGACCCTCGAGCCTGTTACACAGGAACAGGAGGAGACCATTCAGCCCCTCGAGCCTGTTACACCGGAACAGGAGGAGGCCATTCAGCCCCTCGAGGCTGTTACACAGGAACAGGAGGAGGAGGCCGTTCAGCTCCTCGAGCCTGTTACACAGGAACAGGAGGAGGCCCATTCAGCCCCTCGAGGCTGTTACACAGGAACAGGAGGAGGCCATTCAGCCCCTCGAGCCTGTTACACAGCAACAGGAGCAGGCCATTCAGCCCCCAAGCCGGTTACATAGGAACAGGAGGAGGCCATTCAGCCCCTCGAGCCTGTTACATAGGAACAGCTGGAGACCATTCAGCCACTCGAGCCTGTTACACAGGAACAGGAGGACGCCCATTCATCCCCGCGAGCCCAGTTATATTAGGAACAGGAGGAGGCCGTTCAGCCCCTCGAGCCTGTTACACAGGAACAGGAGGAGGCCATTCAACCCCTCGTGCCTGTTAAACAGGAACAGGATGAAGCTATTCAGCCCCTCGAGCCTGTTACATGAGAACAGGAGTAGGCAATACAGCACCACTTGGATGTTATACATCGGTACATGAGTATGCCACTCAGCCCCTCGAGCCTGTTACATCGGAACAGGAGGAGGCCCATTCAGCCCCTCGAGCCTGTTACATCAGAACAGGAAGCGTCCATTCATCCCCTCGAGCCTGTTACACAGGATCAGGAGGAGACCATTCAGCCCCTGGAGCCTGTTACACAGGAACAGGAGGAGGCCATTCAGCTCCTCGAGCCTGTTGCACAGGAACAGCAGGAGGCCATTCAGCCCCTTGAACCTTTACATAGGAACAGGTGGAGGCCATTCAGCCCTTCGATCCTGTTACACAGGAAGAGGATGAGGCCATTCAGCCCCTTGAACCTGTTACACAGGAACAGGAAGCGGCCACTCAGCCCCTCGAGCCTGTTACACCGGAACAGGAGGAGGCCCATTCAGCCCCTCGAACCTGTCACATAGGAACAGGAGGAGGCCCTTCAGCCCCTCGAACCTTTACATAGGAACAGGTGGAGGCCATTCAGCCCTTCGATCCTATTACACAGGAACAGGAGGAGACCATTCAGCCCCTCGAGCCTGTTACACAGGAACAGGAGGAGGCCATTCAACCCCTCGAGCCTGTTACATAGTAACAAGAGGAGACCATTCAGCTCCTCGAGCCTTTTACACAGGAACAGGAGGAGGCCATTCAGCCCCTCGAGCCTATTACACAGGAACAGGAGGAGCCGATTCAGCCCCTCGAGCCTGTTACATAGGAACAGGAGGATGCCATTCAGCCCCTCGAGCCTGTTATACAGGAACAGGAGGAGGCCATTCAGCCCATCGAGCCTCTCTACACAGCAACAGAAGGAAGCCATTCAGCCCCTCGGGACTGTTACACAGGAACAGGAGGAGGCCATTCAGCCACTCGAGCCTGTTACATAGGAACAGGAGGAGGCCATTCGCCCGCTCGAGCCTGTTACTAAGGAACAGAAGGAGGCCATTCAGCCCCTCGAGCCTGTTACATAGGAACAGGAGGAGGCCATTCAGCCCCCTCGAGCCTGTTACACAGGAACAGGAGGAGGCCATTCGCCCGCTCGAGCCTGTTACACAGGAACAGGAGGAGGCCATTCGCCCTCTCGAGCCTGTTACACAGAAACAGGAGGAGGCCATTCAGCCCCTCGAACCTGTTGCACAGGAACAGCAGGAGGCCATTCAGCCCCTTGAACCTGTTACACAGGAACAGGAAGCGGCCATTCAGCCCCTCGAGCCTGTTACACAGGAACAGGAGGAGGCCATTCAGCCCCTCGAGCATGTTACACAGGAACAGGAGGAGGCCATTCAGCCCCTTGAACTTCTTACACAGGAACAGGTGGAGGCCATTCAGCCCCTCGAGCATGTTACACAGGAACAGGAGGAGGCCATTCAGCCCCTTGAACCTCTTACACAGGAACAGGTGGAGGCCATTCAGCCCCTCGAGCCTGTTACACAGGAACAGGAGGAGGTCATTCAGCCCCTCGAGCCTGTTACACAGGAACAGGATGAGGCCATTCAGCCCCTCGAGCCTGTTACACAGGAACAGGAGGAGGCCATTCAGCACGTCGAGCTGTTACACAGGAACAGGAGGAGGCCATTCAGCCCCTCGAGCCTGTTACATAGGAACAGGAGGAGACCATTCAGCTCCTCGAGCCTGTTACATAGGAACAGGTGGAGGCCATTCAGCCCTTCGATCCTATTACACAGGAACAGGAGGAGACCATTCAGCCCCTCGAGCCTGTTACACAGGAACAGGAGGAGGCCATTCAGCCCCTCGAGCCTGTTACATAGGAACAGGAGGAGACCATTCAGCTCCTCGAGCCTGTTACATAGGAACAGGAGGAGACCATTCAGCTCCTCGAGCCTTTTACACAGGAACAGGAGGAGGCCATTCAGCCCATCGAGCCTGTTACACAGGAACAGGAGGAGGCCATTCGCCCGCTCGAGCCTGTTACTAAGGAACAGAAGGAGGCCATTCAGCCCCTCGAGCCTGTTACATAGGAACAGGAGGAGGCCATTCAGCCCCCTCGAGCCTGTTACACAGGAACAGGAGGAGGCCATTCACCCGCTCGAGCCTGTTACACAGGAACAGGAGTAGGCCATTCAGCCTCTCGAGCCTGTTACACAGGAACAGGAGGAGGCCATTCAGCCACTCGAGCCTGTTACACAGGAACAGGAGGAGGCCATTCAGCCCCTCGAGCCTGTTACATGAGAACAGGAGGAGGCCATTCAGCCCCACGAGCCTGTTACACAGGAACAGGAGGAGGCCATTCAGCCCCTCGAGCCTGTTACATGAGAACAGGAGGAGGCCATTCAGCCCCTCGAGTCTGTTACACAGGAACAGGAGGAGGCCATTCATCCCCTCGAGCCTGTTACACAGGAACAGGAGGAGACCATTCAGCCCCTGGAGCCTGTTACACAGGAACAGGAGGAGGCCGTTCAGCCCCTCAAGGCTGTTACACAGGAACAGGAGGAGGCCATTCAGCCCCTCAAGGCTGTTACACAGGAACAGGAGGAAGCTATTCAGCCCCTCGAGCCTGTTACACAGGAACAGGAGGAGGCCATTCAGCCCATCAAACCTGTTACACAGGAACAGGAGGAAGCCATTCAGCCCCTCGAGCCTATTACACTGGAACAGGAGGAGGCCATTCAGCCCCTCGAGCCTGTTACACAGGAACAGGAGGAGGCCATTCACTCCCAGGAGCTTGTTACACAGGAACAGGCCTTTCAGCCTCTCGAGCCTGTTACACAGGAACAGGAGTAGGCCATTCAGCCCTTTGAGCCTGTTACACAGGAATGAGAGGAGGCCATTCAGCACCTCGAGCTGTTACACAGGAACAGGAGGAGGCCATTCAGTACCTCGAGCTGTTACACAGGAACAGGAGGAGGTCATTCAGCCCCTCGAGCCTGTTACACAGGAACAGGAGGAGGCCCATTCAGCCCCTAAAGCCTGTTGCACAGGAACAGGAGGAGGTCATTCAGCCCCTCGAGCCTGTTGCACAGGAACAGGATGAGGCCATTCAGCCCCACGAGCCTGTTACACAGGAACAGGAGGAAGCCATTCAGCCCCTCGAGCCTGTTACACAGGATCAGGAAGAGCCCATTTAGCCACTCGATTGTATTATACACAATCTGAAGGAGGCCATTCAGCCCCTCGAGTATCTTACACAGGAACAGGAGGAGGCCATTCAGCCCCTCGAGCCTGTTATACAGGAACAGGAGGAGGCCATTCAGCCCTTCGAGCCTGCTACACAGGAACAGGAGGAGGCCATTCAGCCCTTTGAGCCTGCTACACAGGAACAGGAGGAGGCCATTCCGCCCCTCTAGCCTGTTACACAGGATCAGGAGGAGGCCATTCAGCCTCTCGAGCCTGCTACCCAGGAACAGGAGGAGGCCATTCCGCCCCTCGAGCCTGTTATACAGGAACAGGAGGAGGCCATTCAGCCCTTCGAGCCTGCTACACAGGAACAGGAGGAGGCCATTCAGCCCTTTGAGCCTGCTACACAGGAACAGGAGGAGGCCATTCCGCCCCTCTAGCCTGTTACACAGGATCAGGAGGAGGCCATTCAGCCCCTCGAGCCTGTTACACAGGATCAGGAGGAGGCCATTCAGCCCCTCGAGCCTCTTACTTAGGAACTGGAGTAGACTGTCGAGATTTGGCCAATTATTAGCTTATCTCTAGTCTTTCAAATAATCGACATGCAAACCAATATGGTGGGGAGATTGTGTTTAATCAGTGTTTATGACGGAATATATTATGCTAGTTATGCAGCAAATACATACCACTGTGGCAAGAAGCTGGCACCGGTCCCGGTCGAATAGACGGCTGGCGTGCGTGAACGGTTCTCCGGCTTCCGGCCTCTCTCTCTCTCTCTCTGGAACCTCCGAGTTGGTGAGCCCGGGATCACTCCCAAAAAGAGCGTTCGACCAGCCCTACCTCTGCTTGGCTCTCTCCTCCACCGTCTGTGTGGGCAAGTCCTTGGCGTGCTCCTTTTAATCTCTTTTCAGGGGTGGGTCGGAGGCCAAGTTATTGGCAAGACCATTTAACCTATAGAGGTTCCCCTAAAACCTCATCGCCCAATGACACCTCGAGTTCAATGTCTCGGGAGAAGGGGAAGTGCAACGAGACCTGGGTGTCCTTGTGCACCAGTCGCTGAAGGTAAGCATGCAGGTGCAGCAGGCGGTGAAGAAGGCAAATGGTATGTTGGCCTTCATAGCGAGAGGATTCGAGTACAGGAGCAAGGAGGTCTTGCTGCAGTTGTACATGGCCTTGGTGAGACCACACCTTGAGTATTGTGTGCAGTTTTGGTTGCCTTATCTGAGGAAGGATGTTCTTGCCATGGAGGGAGTGCAGCGAAGATTCACCAGACTGATACCTGGGATGGCAGGAATGACGTATGAAGAGAGATTGGGTCGATTAGGCTTATATTCGCTCTAGAGTTTAGAAGAATGAGAGGGGATCTCATTGAAACTTATAAAATTCTAACAGGACTAGACAGACTAGATGCAGGAAGGATGTTCCCGATGGCGGGGGAGTCCAGAACCAGGGGTCACAGTCTAAGGATAAGGGGTAAGCCATTTAGGACTGAGATGAGGAGGAATTTCTTCACCCAGCGAGTGGTGAACCTGTGGAATTCTCTACCACAGAAGGCAGTTGAGGCCAAGTCATTAAATATATTCAAGATGGAGATAGATATATTTCTTAAGGCTAAAGGGATCAAGGGATATGGGGAGAAAGCAGGTACAGGGTACTGAATTTGGATGATCAGCCATGATCTCATTGAATGGCAGAGCAGGCTAGAGGGGCCGAATGGCCTACTCCTGCTCCTATCTTCTATGTTTCTATGTTTCTATATCCCACTTGACACTGACATCCCTGCACCCTTACCCCTTATTCTGAGACTGTGCCCCCTCGTTCTAGATACCCCCACTAGGGGAAACATCCTCTCTGCATCTACCCTGTCCAACCCCCTTCAGAATCTTATATGTTTCAATAAGATCACCTCCCATTCTTCTAAACTCTAATGAGTATAGGCCCAACCTGCTCAACCTTTCCTCATAAGACAACCCCTTCAGCCCAGGAATCAACCCCGTGAACCTTCTCTGAACTGCCTCCAATGCAAGTATATCCTTCCTTAAATATGGAGAATAAAACTGTCCGCAGTACTCCAGGTGTGGTCTCACCAACGCCCTGTACAGTTGTATCAAGACTTCCCTACTTTTATACTCCAACCCCCTTGCAATAAAGGCCAACATTCCATTGGCCTTCCTAATTACTTGCTGTACCTGCATGCTAACTTTTTGTGTTTCATGTACAAGGACCCCCAGATCCCTTTGTACCTCAGCATTCTGTAGCCACTCTCCATTTAAATAATAATTTGCTGTTTCATTCTTCCTGCCAAAGTGGATAACCTCACATTTTCCCACATTATACTCCATCTGCCAAATTTTTGCCCACTCACTTAACCTGTCTATATCCCTTTGCAGATTCCTTGTGCGAAAAATTGAGTCACGTCCCCTTTGGGGCGCTAACTTCGCCAGGGCGTTACTTTTAGCGCCCCTGAAAAAATTAGCGCCCCCTTGGCCGAGATTGAGCAGTAGCGCCCCAAGAGGGAAGCGGGGTGCTACTGGAAGCGCCCCGCTTCCCTCTCGGGGCGCTGCGAGGGAATATCGCGCCACGGTATTGCAGGCCTTCCTCCCCTTCTTAAAGGGGAGCTCCCCTTCTTAAAGGGGAGGGGCTTTGCGCAGCGCGACCCGGGGCCCAGCTGGGCCCCCGGGGATCGGGAGTGCCGGCAAAAGAGACCGTCACTCAAGAGAAGTGCCGGGCTCACGGAGCGCAGCCGACACTCCCCGGGGGCGGGGGCGGGTCAGGAGGCCGGGGACGGCAACGGGGGCAGGAGCTGGCAGTCGACCAGCAACAAAAATGGCCGCCCGGCACCTTCGCCTTTAAATAGCGCCGCCCCGCCCGCAGGTAGGCCCCCCCTGACCCCGTCGGACATAGCGTCCAGCGGTAAGACAGGGGGCGCTGCGCACGGCGATGACATCATCGCCCGCGGCGCAGCGCCGCAGGGCACTAACGGTTAGCGGGAGGCGTTGGCGGGCGCCGCGCCCAGGCGCTAACGGGAGGCGCAAAGCAACCGAATTTTTCCCCCTTTGTGTCCTCCTCACAACTTGCTAACCCACCTATCTTTGTATCATCAGCAAACTTGGCTGCAGTACACTCGGTCCCTTCATAAGAACGTAAGAACATAAGAAATAGGAGCAGGAGTAGGCCAATCGGCCCCTCGAGCCCGCTCCGCCATTCAATAAGATCATGGCTGATCTGATCCTCACCTCTAATCTAAAGAACACAAGAAGTAGGAGCAGGACCCGGCCACTCAGCCCCTGGGCCCGCTCCGCCACCCACAGGGCCTCGACCGATCCGAACTCAGCCTCATGTCCAATTTCCAGCCCGCTCCCCGTAACCCCTAATTCCCTTTACCTCTAGGAAACTGTCTATTTCTGTTTTAAATTTATTTAATGAAGTGGCTTCCACAGCTTCCTGGGGCAGCAAATTCCACAGACCTACTACCCTCTGAGTGAAGAAGTTTCTCCTCATCTCAGTTTTGAAAGAGCAGCCCCTTATTCTAAGATTATGCCCCCTAGTTCTACTTTCACCCATCTTTGGGAACATCCTCACCGCGTCCACCCGATCAAGCCCCTTCACAATCTTATATGTTTCAATAAGATCGCCTCTCATTCTTCTGAACTCCAATGAGTAGAGTCCCAATCTACTCAACCTCTCCTCATATGTCCACCCCCTCATCCCCGGGATTAACCGAGTGAACCTTCTTTGTACTGCCTCGAGAGCAAGTATGTCTTTTCTTAAGTATGGACACCAAAACTGTACGCAGTATTCCAGGTGCGGTCTCACCAATACCTTATATAACTGCAGCAATACCTACAGCCTGTCTGAGACCCGGTGCTTCAGTGCAGATTCGCCACGCATTTCCGGATGGTAATCGCCTCATCCGTAACAAATCACATTTGCACACACACACACCGGTATCTCAATATCGCGCCGCACGTGTCGTCCGATACAAGCCACTCTCGGGCTTTCATGTGATCTGATCGAAAGATTGTCGTCATCCGGAGATCTTTGCTCATCTTCCACCGCCTGGTCCCGATGTCTCGGGGGAGCGGCCGGACTAACAATGCGGTTTTCTTAAAAGGTGTCGGTGTTGGACTGGGGCGTCACGCTACATGTAAACCCTCACCTGACGCAGAGTCATCCAGACTCGAGTCGTCGTTGGCTTGTTCTCTCTACATAGGTGCGGCCGGACCTGCTGTGATTTCCAGCAAAAACAGTCTTTTGTTTTCCATACAGACCCCCAGCATCTGCCACATGTGACCCCCTTGTGACCCCACCTCATTGTCTTTGATGTAATGTTTTCCTGACTGACCTGTTTGGACACCATCCACACCTTTGATTGCCGTGACTATCTCTCTGCCGAGGTGTGATAAAGGGCAGTTGGAAAGATAAACTGTAGTCACCTGGCAGTGTTCTCTGACTATATACGCTGTGCCTATATGCATCTCTTCACTCCACCTGACGAAGGGGCAGCGCTCCGAAAGCTTGTGATTTCAAATAAAGCTGTTGGACTATAACCTGGTGATGTGCGACTTCTCACATTCTTAAAAGGTACACACAGGCAGGGACACAAACGTCTCCAAGAGAAAGCTATCAATTTACTATTCGCAACTACACTTTCCTGACTTTCACTAGAATGCAAATTCCCGTTAATACCAGACTCTATACATACGAACGTACGCATTAGGAGCAGGAGTCGGCCCCTCGGCCCCTCGAGCCTGCTCCGCCATTCAATAAGATCATGGCTGATCTGATTACTCCACATTCCCGCCTACCCCCCGATAACCTTTCACCCCCTTGCTTATCAAGAATCTATCTACCTCTGCCTTAAAAATATTCTGCTTCCACCGCCCTCTGAGGAAGAGAGTTCCAAAGACTCATGACCCTCTGTCTTAAATGGGCGACCCCTGATTTTTAAACAGTGACCCCTAGTTCTGGATTCTCCCACAAGAGGAAACATCCTCTCCACCTCCACCCTGTCCAGAGCCCTCAGGATCTTATGGGGGAAAAATTCAGTTGCTTTGCGCCTCCCGTTAGCGCCTTAAGAGGGCGCTAATGGGGCGCAAAGCAACTAGCGCCCGGACGCGGCGATGTTTGCGCCACTCGCGAAATTGACCAGACATTTTGCGGAAGCGCTAAACACTACCGCCACGATCTCCTGCGCCGGCAGATCGTGACGTCAGTCGAGCGTGCAACACCCCGGAGCGGATATTGAGTGGCGCCCCCTGCCTTACCGCCTGCCGCTAGCAACGACAGGTTGAGGGGAGCATTTTGCAGTCGGGAAGGGACTGGGGGAGCGCTATTTAAAGGCGAACGTTTCCTGCCTTTTTTTGTCGGTGACACTTTTGCACCACGCATTCTGAGAGACAGAGAGAGACTTCTGGTGAGATTCAACGCTGTGTGAAGGAGTTTTGGGGACTGAGCAGCACTTTGCAGGTTCATTTTGATTTGACCTTCCTTGCAGCGATTTAGAAGAGACTGCGGGGGCTGCACTCTGAGCTCTTTCCCTGGGCCTCTCCATTGTTCTTTCCAGCAGATTTGATGTACAGGTCTCTCCAGGCCGAGATTCAAGGCTGCGATGAGCAGGGTGTGGATGGAGAGCAAGATCGACCCTCCCCTTTAAGAACTGGCCGGGGCCAGTGTGTCTGTGTTCCATTGCTGACTGACATCACATGAGCTTCGCCAGCGCTCTGAGGTAGCGCCTCGCTCCTCGGCCTTTGCGCCTTAAGAGAGGCGTGTAGCGCCTGATTTAGCGCTCCAATCACCTCCAGGGGCGACAGAAGCCAAGTTTGCAGTCGCAGGCGATAATTAGCGCCAGGCGCTAAACTTTGCGCCCGGCCGATAATTGCGCCCCAAACGGGAACATACCCAATTTCTCCCGCTAAATGGTTCTATCTCATTCATGAGCATCTGGAGAAACGTTACTGTCCAGTACAATATTAAAGGTGGAAAACATAGATCAAGCATTCTCACTTGGTTCAAGTTATTAACATAGAAACATAGAAGATAGGAGCAGGAGTAGGCCATTCAGCCCCTCGAGCCTGCTCCGCCATTCAATGAGATCATGGCTGATCATCCAAACTCAGTACCCTGTCCCTGCCTTCTCTCCATATCCCTTGATCCCTTTAGCCTTAAGAAATATATCTAACTCCTTCTTGAATATATTGGCCTCAACTGCCTTCTGTGGTAGAGAATTCCACAGGTTCACCACTCTCTGGGTGAAGAAATTCCTTCTCATCTCAGTCCTAAATGGCTTACCCCTTATCCTTAGACTGTGACCCCTGGTTCTGGACTCACCGGCCATCGGGAACATCCTTCCTGCATCTAGTCTGTCTAGTCCTGTTAGAATTTTATAAGTTTCAATGAGATCTCCTCTCATTCTTCTAAACTCCAGCGAGTATAAGTTCAATCGACCCAATCTCTCTTCATATGTCATTCCTGCCATCCCAGGTATCAGCCTGGTGAATCTTCGCTGCACTCCCTCCATGGCAAGAACATCCTTCCTCAGATAAGGCGACCAAAACTGCACACAATACTCAAGATGTGGTCTCACCAAGGCCTTGTACAACTGCAGCAAGACATCCTTGTTCCTGTACTCGAACCCTTTCGCTACGAAGGCCAACATACCATTTGCCTTCTTCACCGCCTGCTGCACCTGCATGCTTACCTTCAGCGACTGGTGCACAAGGACACCCAGGTCTCGTTGCACTTCCCCTTCTCCCAATCTATTGCCATTCAGATAATAATCTGCCTTCCTGTTTTTGACACCAAAGTGGATAACCTCGCATTTATCCACATTATATTGCATCTGCCACGCTTCTGCCCAATCACCCAACCTCTCCAAATCATCCTGGAGTTTCTTGGCATCCTCCTCGCAGCACACACGCCCACCCAGCTTTGTGTCGTCTGCAAACTTGGAGATATTACATCTAGTTCCCTCGTCTAGATCATTTATATATATTGTGAATAACTGGGGTCCTAGGACCGATCCCTGCGGTACCCCACTAGTCACTGCCTGCCACTCGGAAAAAGACCCATTAATTCCAACTCTTTGCTTTCTGTCCGCCAACCAGTTCTCTATCCAAGTCAATACCTTGCCCCCAATCCCATGTGCTTTAACACATTTATTTAAAATTCTTTATAACCCAGTATATTGTGCCCGAGTCCATTTTTTCCATTTCAAACTTATCCCTAAAACCCAAACAGCAGTATTGTTGGACTGAGCGGTTTTGCCCATGTGGAATTTTATTCCTATCATTCTATCTTATGATTTCCAATTTCAGAAAAGGGCTTGCTGGTTTTACAAGGGGCCAGCATTTGCGATTGGAGGCCTCCGACCCGCAAAATGTCTACGAATTTACCTGGTGGCCCAGGTAGAATGGCGGCCTGCGCTCCTGGGCCTCTCCGGGTCCGCGCGGGCAGAGTCCCACGTATCCCAGGGGCGCAAGCCGTTCGTAGGCGCTCCTGGGATCACGTGGGCCGGCCCAACCATAGAGACATAGAATAATAGGAGCAGGAGTAGGCCATTCGGCCCTTCGAGCCTGCTCCGCCATTCAATATGATCTTGGCTGATCCTCTATCTCAATACCATATTCCCACTCTCTCCCCATATCACTTGATGCCTTTTGTGTCTAGTAATCTATCTATCTCCTTCTTAAATATATTCAGTGACTTGGCCTCCACAGCCTTCTGTGGTAGAGAATTCCACAGGTTCGCCACCCTCTGAGTGAAGAAATTTCTCCTCATCTCAATCCTAAATGTCCTACCCTGTATCCTGAGACTGTGACCCCCTCGTTCTAGACCCCCCCAGCCAGGGGAAACATCCTCCCTGCATCCAGTCTGTCTAGCCCTGTCAGAATTTTATACGTTTCAATGAGATCCCCTCTCATTCTTCTAAACTCTAGTGAATGCAGGCCTAGTAGACCCAATCTCTCCTCATACGACAGTCCTGCCATCCCAGGAATCAGTCTGGTGAACCTTCGCTGCACTCCCTCTATGGCAAGTATATCCTTTCTTAGGTATAGAGACCAAAAATGCACACAGTACCCCAGGTGTGGTCTCACCAAGGCCCTGTATAACTGTAGTAAGACACCCTTGCTCCTGTACTCAAATCCTCTTGCAATGAAGGCCAACATACCATTTGCCTTCCTAACTGCTTGCTGCACCTGCATGTCTGCTTTCAGTGACTGGTGTACAAGGACACCCAGGTCCCTCTGTACATCAGCATTTCCCAATCTATCACCATTTAAATAATACTCTGCCTTTCTGTTTTTCCCACCGAAGTGGATAACTTCACATTTATCCACGTTATACTGCATCTGCCATGTATTTGCCCACTCACTCAACTTGTCTAAATCGCCTTGAAGCCTCTTTGCATCATCCTCACAACTCACAGTCCCACCTAGTTTCGTGTCGTCAGCAAACTTGGAAATATTACATTTGGTTCCCTCATCCAAATCATTGATATATATATTGTGAATAGCTGGGGCCCAAGCACTGATCCCTGCGGTACCCCACTAGTCACCGCCTGCCACCCTGAAAAAGACCCATTTATTCCTACTCTCTGTTTCCTGTCTGTTAACCAATTTTCAATCCATGCCAGTATATTACCCCCAATCCCATGTGCTTTAATTTTGCACACTAACCTCTTATGTGAGACTTTATCAAAGAAATTCTGAAAATCCAAATACACCACATCCACTGGTTCTCCCTTATCTATTCTACCAGTTACATCCTCAAAAAAATTCCAGTAGGTTTTGTCAAACACAATTTCCCTTTCATAAATCCCTGTTGACTTTAGTCATAGGGGGAGAAATTCAGTATCGCCCCATTTGGGGTGCAATTATCAGCCGGGCGCAAAGATTAGCGCCTGGCGCTAATTATCGCCTCCGACTGCAAACTTGACTTTTATCGCCCCTGGAGGTGATTGGAGCGCTAAATCAGGCGCTTCACACCTGTCTTAAGGCGCAAAGGCCGAGGAGCGAGGCGCTACCTCAGAGCGCTGGCGAAGCTCATGTGATGTCAGTCAGCAATGGAACACACACACAATGGCACGGGCCAGTTCTTAAAGGGGAGGGTCGATCTTGCTTTCCATCCATATCCTACTCATTGCAGCCTTGAATCTCGGCCTGGAGAGACCTGTACATCAAATCTGCTGGAAAGAACAATGGAGAGGCCCAGGGAAAGAGCTCAGAGTGCAGCCCCCACAGTCTCTTCTAAATCGATACAAGGAAGGGCAAATCAAAATGAACCTGCAAAGTACTGCTCAGTACCCAAAACTCCTTCACACAGCGTTGAATCTCTCCAGAAGTCTCTCTCTCTCAGAATGCATGGTTCAAAAATGTCACCAACAAAAAAAGGCAGGAAGCGGTCGCCTTTAAATAGCGCTCCCTCAGTCCCTTCCTGACTGCAAAACGCTCCCCTCAACCTGTCGTTGCTAGCGGCAGGCGGTAAGGCAGGGGGTGCCACTGAATATCCGGTGCGGGGCGCTACCGGGGCGTTGCGCGCTCGCCTGACGTCACGATCTGCCGGCGCAGGAGATCGTGGCGGTAGTGTTTAGCGCCGCCGCAAAATGTCTGGTCAATTTCGCGAGCGGCGCAAACATCGCCGCGCCTGGGCGCTAGTTGCTTTGCGCCCCATTAGCGCCCTCTTAAGGCGCTAACGGGAGGCGCAACCAATTGAATTTTTCCCCCACAGAGTCATAGGGCTCGATTTTGCCAGGCCCGAGGAGGCGGGATTGGAGGCATGTGAGGTGTTAAAATGGCAAAAACTGGCGGGCGGCTCCGATCCTGCCTCCGAGCAATTTTCCCACATACGAGTTTGCCAACCCCGTCTCCATCCCGCCTCCAAGAGGCGGGATATGCCCTTAAGGCCCTTAACAACCAGTTAAGTGCCTCTATAATCCCATTTTGAGAGGCCTTTCTGATTTTAACACTTTCCCCACATCCTGCACGTCTCCTCTGGGACACGCCAGTTAATCCTGGCGGCCTCACAAGTGAAATGCTTACTAACAGCTGCAGCTCCCCCATTAGAAAGGAGTTTTCAGCAATCTTCATTTGCAGGTGGCAGAACTTTGTTGTCTCAGGTCTGGGGGAACTTTTAGCAGGTCTACCCATTGTTGTGGAAGTTTGGAGCCTGACACCCATCTCCAGTGTGACCTCCTGGGAAACCCCTCTCCCACCTTGACTGAGCGCTTCCTCAACTGAGGCATATACCAGAAGCATGGGAACCATTTATTTCCCTTCCTCCTGGACATCAGATTCGGATGAAGACCAGCCGCGGCAGCAGCAGAACCATGAACAACAGCAGCACCAACAGCAGCAGCATCAACAGGAGCGCCAAGCTGCTGCTCACCCACCTGAAGCTGCACAGGCCAGAAGGCGCCGGCGCGCGACCACATTGCTGCCCGAGATGCAAGGGACACACTTGACCAGATTTGCTTAGCCTGCACAATCAAACACTTTTGCCTCGCACCTTCTTATCAGACCATCGACAATGGCCAGGAACCTGCGGATTCCTATCACTCTGACCACCATACTGACAATTGCAAGTCATCCTAAGCCCTCAATGTGGAAGTTCCATTTGCGAAATGACAGACGTCACAACTTCAGCAGTTTGCCAGCAGAATTTTTTTTATCACACCAAGCAAGTGCTGGCATTTCAAGATTAAACACAACATTACACCCAAGTGACTACCCTTGTGACTACTTGCGCGTTATTTTTCTTTTACGCGTGCTCCTACGTGGTGCTTCCCCTGTGGCTTCAGCAGATGTGGAGGCCCCTTGCTCACTTTCTTGCTGCTCCTGCCTCGACACCTTTGGCGGGCATCCTCTGGGGTTGCGGGCCTGTGAGGGCTCGCTAACAGTCTGCTGCTCCTGCCGCTGTGCAGGGGTTGAGACGCCCATCTCAGTTGGGTGGGGACTCTGGTGGGGCTGTGACCGAGGGTTCTGCAGTGGCATGGAAGTGTGAGCGCTTGGAGAGGAACCCCCACTTCCTTGATGTCTGCCACCAACTTCCCTCTCATGGGTCAGGTCCACCTCAGCGCTTGCAAGTGGCTTGAGAGCACCTTGCTGCAAATCAGAGGGGCCATGGGGACCCGTCTACGCACTGGCAGTCCTACTCAGAAGGACTTCCATGAATCTCTGGTTTCTCTGTTCAATAGCTGACCATCGCTCCTCCAGAGATGTCAGTCTATTCTGAACCCACACCATGTTTTCCTCACTCCGGCGACTTACTGCCTCCATGGCCGTAGCCAGCCTTTCCACGGAGGTTGCCATCCTTTCCGTGGTGATGCGTTCATGCGCCAACGCCTCCACAAAGGCTCTGCTCATGTTAGCGATGGACTCCTCCATTCGCTCCACACTCGCAGGTACCCTAGAGACAAAACCTGCCAGAGACTCCTGCACCTGTTCCTGGAGTTCCTGTTCCTCTGGATGGACCCGGAGGCACAGGGTCGACATGCAGCTGAGCCGAGCTGGCAGAGTCCTGCGCCCTCCGACGAGGACTCTCCACTGCTGTCCCTGTCTCCACCATCTGCTGATGCTCACTTGTGGGCTGTGATACACCAGGTGACAACACTACTCTATCTCGCGAGGGTCCCACCGAGGTGTGAGTGTCTGCGCTGGTGCTGGGTGCTCTGATATCTGCTGAGGCTGCGCCCTCAGAGGTTGGCGCTTCCTCTGAGGAGTCTGGAAGCTCAGGCTCTTCCTAGTGGACAGTGGGGACGGGGGCTCTCGATGGTCCTGTGGGGGAGTAAAGGAAAGAGTTAGAGATGTGAGGCCATGGTTACATGAACATTGAATTGTGCAGATGATCATAAGTCAATCTGTTAGAGCATCAGAATCATTATCAGTCACTCATGCAATGTCAATGAGAGAGATGCCAAACTATTCTGTCACCAGCTTGCTGTGATGCGCCCATCTGTCCGTCCCCCACTTGGGAATCCTCCTCCACTCCCACAATCTCCAGGGCCGCCTCCTCCGAGGTGGTGAGCTGGGCTACTGAGGGTGGCCCTCCTCCTGTCCTCGCCCTCTCCCTCTTATTGCGGGCTCCCTTTTCCTGCAATGAGGGACACAAGTGGAGTTTAAGTGAGAATGAAGGAGTGAGTGTAGAGGTTCCATAGCATAGATGCTTAGGAGGAGACAAAGATGGAGTGAGGTGTCAGGACCAAGGGCCCTCCCTGTGTGTTGTAAGTTACTGTCATAGCATCACGGCAATAGGGAGTGTGAGGGCTGCATAGTCGAATAGCTAAGTGAATGTGGAAAGAAACTGCAAAGTGCTACAGTACAAAGGGATCTGGGGGTCCTGGTGCATGAAACACAGAAGGTTAGTATGCAGGTACAGCAGGTGATCAGGAAGGCCAATGGAATCTTGGCTTTTATTGCAAGGGGGATGGAGTATAAAAGCAGGGAAGTCTTGCTTCAGCTGTACAAGGTACTGGTGAGGCCACACCTGGAATACTGCGCACAGTTTTGGTTTCCATATTTAAGAAAAGATATACTTGCTCTCGAGGCAGTTCAGAGAAGGTTCACTCGGTTGATTCCGGAGATGAGGGGGGTTGACTTATGAGGAAAGGTTGAGTAGGTTGGGGCCTCTACTCATTGGAATTCAGAAGAATGAGAGGCGATCTTATCGAAACATAGAAGATTGTGAGGGGGCTTGATCGGGTGGAGGCGGGGGAGGATGTTTCCACTGATGGGTGAGACTAGAACTAGGGGGCATAATCTTAGAATAAGGGGCTGCCGTTTCAAAACTGAGATGAGGAGAAACTTCTTCACTCAGAGGGTAGTAAATCGATGGAATTTGCTACCTCAGAGAGCTGTGGAAGCTGTGACATTAAATAAATTTAAAACGGAGATAGACAGTTTCCTAGCTGAGAAGGGAATGAAGGGTTATGGGGAGCGGGCAGGGAAGTGGACGTCAGTCTAGGTTCGGATCAGCCATGATCCTATTGAACGGCGGAGCAGGCCCGAGGGGTCGTATGGCCGACTCCTGCTCCTACTTCTGATCCTACTTCTGATGTTCTTATGTTCTTATGCAAACATACAGAGAGAGGGAATGGGTAATGGTGCAGGGATGTCAGTGTCAAGTGGGACATAGAATCATAGAAACATAGAAGATAGGAGCAGGAGTAGGCCATTCGGCCCCTCGAGCCTGTTCCGCCATTCAATGCGATCATGGCTGATCATCCAAATTCAGTACCCTGTACCTGCCTTCTCCCCATATCCCTTGATCCCTTTAGCCTTAAGAAATATATCCAACTCCTTCTTGAATATATTTAATGAATTGGCCTCTACTGCCTTCTGTGGTAGAGAATTCCACAGGTTCCCCACTCTCTGGGTGAAGAAATTCCTCCTCATCTCAGTCCTAAATGGCTTACCCCTTATCCTTAGACTGTGACCTCTTGTTCTGGACTCCCCCCCCCACCTCATCGGGAACATCCTTCCCGCATCTAGCCTGTCTAGTCCTGTTAGAATTTTAAAAGTTTCAATGAGATCTCTCATTCTTCTAAACTGGGGAGGAAGAGTTTGGCAAAGCAGAGTGCTGGTGAGGAGAGGCGATGGGGATCAGATTGAGGGTGATGGGAAAGTCAGACTCACTTTTCCTGTGCGCAGAAGGCCATGAAACCTCCTCCTGCACTGCTGCCAGGTTCTGCGGCACATAGACAGAGAATTGACCTCCTGGGCCACTTGCACCCACACAGCTCGAGTCTGCTGGGGAGCTTTCTCCTCCCCGAGGAAGGGAAGAGCACCTCCTTATTGGATCTGGTTCCGTCTACCAGAGCTTGCAGGGTGGCTTCATCAAAGCCTGGAGCAGACTTTGGCCTACTGCTGGACACCATCATTGCTGAAATAAGGGCTTACAGCAATGGGCGTGAAGTTTGTAGTCTGCAGAAGAAGCAAGGCTGCTTGCAGGCCTTAAATCCAGCAGCACTGTTGACGTCATCGGAGGCGACTTTCAGGATGGAAAGACCAATCGAGCCAGGGGTTCCCACACGCTGGAAATCAAGTGTCCAATTAGGGGATAATCGCACATTTTTCCCACATCTCATCGGAGTCGGGTGGCTAACACGAAAACCAGCTGACACGCCCCCAGCCCGCCCCAATGGCAAAATCGAGCCCATAGAGTTCTACAGCGCAAAAAGAGGCCCTTTGGCCCATCGTGTCCGCGCCAGCCATCAAGCCCTGTCTATTCTAATCCCATTTTCCAGCACTTGGTCCGTAGCCTTGTACGCTATGGCGTTTCAAGTGCTCATCTCAATGCTTCTTGAATGTTGTGAGGGTTCCAAACCCGTCATAATCTTGTACACCTCTATCAAATCACCCCTCAACCTCCTTTGCTCTAATGAAAACAAATCCAGCTTCTCCAACCTGTCCTTGTAGCTAAGATCCCCCCCATCCCCGGAACCATTCTGCTAAATCTCCTCTGCACCCTCTCAAGGGCCTTCACACCCTTCCTAAAGTGTGGTGACCAGAACTGGACGCAATACTCCAGTTGTGGCCTAACCAGCGCTTTATAACAGTTCAGCATAACTTCTCTACTTTTGTACTCAATACCTCTATTTATGAAGCCCAAGATCCCATATGCTTTGCTAACCACTCTCTCAGTGTGTCCTGTCACCTTCAGGGACCTATGCACATTAACTCCCAGGTCCCTCTGTCCCTGCACACTCTTTAAACCTGTGCCATTAAGTGTCTATTGCCTCTCCCTGTTCCTTCTGCCAAAATGCATCACCTCACACTTCTCTGTATTAAATTCCATCTGCCACTTGTCTGCCCATTCTGCTAGCCTTTCTATGTCCTGTTGCAGTCGATTGGTATCATCCTCACTGTTTGCACAGTTTGGTGTCATTGGCAAATTTAGAAATTCTACTCTGTATTCCAATATCCAGGTCACTTATATATATCAAAAAAAGCAGTGGCCCCAGCACTGACCCTTGGGGAACACCACTGTCTACCATCCTCCAGTCTGAAAAACAGCCATTTACCACAACTCGCTGTTTTCTGTCCTTAAGCCAATTCCTTATCCAAGCTGCCACTGACCCACCTATTCCATGAGCCTCAATTTTGTTAACCAGCCTTCTATGTGGTACTTTGTCAAACGCCTTCCGAAAATCCATTGCGTTTTAACATTAGAGACAGAAGTGCTGCAATTAGTTTACAAGGTAACTTCCATATCGGAACTCCTGCCCTCCCGTATGCCTCCGAGACATGGACCATGTACAGCAGGCACCTCAAAGCACTGGAGAGGTACCACCAACGCCGCCTCCGCAAGATCCTGCAAATCCATTGGCAGGATAGGCGCACCAACGTCAGTGTTCTCGCTCAGGCCAACATCCCCAGCATCGAAGCTTTGACCACGCTCGATCAGCTCCGATGGACGGGCCACATCGTCCGCATGCCCGATACGAGACTCCCAAAACAAGCGCTCTACTCGGAGCTCCGACACGGCAAGAGAGCCCCAGGTGGGCAGAGGAAACGCTTCAAGGACACCCTCAAAGCCTCCTTGAAAAAGCGCAACATCCCCACCGACAGCTGGGAATCCCTGGCCCAAGACCGCACAAAGTGGAGGAGAAGCATCCGGGAAGGCGCCGAACACCTCGAGTCTCTTCGCCGGGAGCAAGCGGAAGCCAAGCGCAAACAGCGGAAGGAGCGCACGTCAACCCAAGCACCCCACCCACCCGCCCCTTCAACCACCATCTGCCCCACCTGTGACAGAGACTGTAGGTCCCGCATTGGACTCATCAGTCACCTGAGAACTCATTGTTAATATGGAAGCAAGTCATCCTCGGTTCCGAGGGACTGCCTAAGAAGAACTTCCACATAACTAAAGAATGATGCGGAGATGCCGGTGTTGGACTGGGGTGGACAAGTGTGAGAAGTCGCACAACACCAGGTTATAGTCCAACAGCTTTATTTGAAATCACAAGCTTTCGGAGCGCTGCTCCTTCGTCAGGTGAAGTGAAGAGGTGCATATAGGCACAGCATATATAGTCAGAGAACACTGCCAGGTGACTACAGTTAATCTTTCTAACTGCCCTTTATCACACCTCGGCAGAGAGATAATCACGACAATCAAAGGTGTGGATGGTGCCCAAACAGGTCAGTCAGGAAAACATTACATCAAAGACAATGAGGTGGGGTCACAAGGGGTCAAATTGTGACAGATGCTGGGGGTCTGTATGGAAAACAAAAAACTTTTTTTGCTGGAAATCACAGCAGGTCCGGCCGCACCTGTGTAGAGAGAACAAGCCAACGACGACTCGAGTCTGGATGACTCTACGTCATGTAGCGTGACATGAACCCAAGATCCCTGTTGAGGCCGTCCTCATGGGTGCGGAACTTGGCTCTCAGTTTCTGCTCGACGATTTTGCGTTGTCGTGTGTCTCGAAGGCCGCCTTGGAGAACGCTTACCCGAAGATCGGAGGCTGAACGTCCTTGACTGCTGAAGTGTTCCCCCGACTGGGGATGAGGGGGTGGACATACGAGGAGAGGTTGAGTAGATTGGGACTCTACTCATTGGAGTTCAGAAGAATGAGAGGCGATCTTATTGAAACATATAAGATTGTGAAGGGGCTTGATCGGGTGGATGCGGGGAGGATGTTCCCAAGGATGGGTGAAACTAGAACTAGGGGGCATAATCTTAGAATAAGGGGCTGCTCTTTCAAAACTGAGATGAGGAGAAACTTCTTCACTCAGAGGGTAGTGGGTCTGTGGAATTTGCTGCCCCAGGAAGCTGTGGAAGCTACATCATTACATAAATTTAAAACAGAAATAGACAGTTTCCTAGAAGTAAAGGGAATTAGGGGTTACGGGGAGCGGGCAGGAAATTGGACATGAGGCTGAGTTCGGATCGGTCAAGGCCCTGTGGGTGGCGGAGCGGGCCCAGGGGCTGAGTGGCCGGGTCCTGCTCCTACTTCTTGTGTTCTTTAGATTTGAGGTGAGGATCAGATCAGCCATGATCTTATTGAATGGCGGAGCAGGCTCGAGGGGCCGATTGGCCTACTCCTGCTCCTATTTCTTCTGTTCTTATGAACAATCCTGCCTGGCGATTGTTGCGCGGTGTCCGTTCATACGTTGTCTCAGTGTCTGCATGGTCTCGCCGACGTACCATGCAGAAGAAAGCAGGGAATCCGTTGCGGCTCTGCTTAAGAGCCCGAGGGGTTAATTTATCAAATCATAATTTTCCTTCCGTCACTGTGGGAAAATATGAACTGAAAATTAAGAAATCTAAATGTAATAATGTCCAATACCTAAAAAATTTCATTGAGCAATACTAAAGTTGTGGCTCGGTGAACTTAAACAGCTTTCGGTGGTGAAGGGTTAAATCCTTTGGAGGTTTGTACAAAGGCGGGGCCAGTATTGTCAGGCGCACACAACTGCGTCACTTCACGTAAATTTAAAAAAAAATTCCCCGATCGAAAGCGACAGTTGTGTTTTGACAATTTAATAGGTTAGTTAACTTTAACGGTTCCAATTTAATTCAGGCGGATATTTTATCAACTACATACAGAACAGATAAAACAAAACAAAATGGCCCGAAAATTAGACCTAATACGGGAGAGTACGCACTGTGTACTCTCGCGTATTAGATCCCGAATTGCCGGTTTCCTGCATGCACTGCGCATGCGCGGGAAACCGGCACTTCGTGAATTGCGAAGGGGGCGGTTCCTAAGTGAACCGCGTGCGCGCTACAGGTTGCGCGCACGCAGCGCACTCAGTTTTTTTCCCAGCTTTGAACGCGCAGGTAAGTGGTGAAGATTTTACACATAAAGAAAGCAGGCGTAGGACCCCCTTTTAACAAGGTAAGTAGTTAATTAAGTGTTATTTTACATTTTTTTCAACAGGTTTATCTTTTTTAGAGACTTTAAAGAAAGGTAAGTTTATTTTTATAACTTTTAAAAAGATTTTAAATTTTTACAAAAATTTAATTTTTTGTTGAAAGTGGTTCATTTATTTAACTATACTTATTTTATGAATGTGATGGCTTTTTTTTTAAATTTAATTGAGGTTTAGCTGTTCTTTTGGGGGTTTGTAGTATTCATAGCTTTGACAGCCCTTGCTGTCAAAACTATGAATGAAAGATGGTGTGCTGCCATTGGCTCTAACTGAATCACGTGATCCCAGAGCTCGCACGAACTAATTGCGCCTCTGGGACACGCAAGCACTGCACGGTTGCAACAGGGAGAGGCTCTGAAACCTTCATTCTGCCAGTGGATTTCACACTTCATTCAGCCTTAATCTGTCACATTAACACCACCTATAGCCTTGCATATCTCTTAATGTCTCTTAATGTCTCTTCATCTCCACCTTTGTTCCTTTATCCCCTCCCCCTTTTCCCAGCTTTACCCTGGCCTTAAATCTATTTGATTTCCGGCTCTTCCCAGTTCTGATGAAAGGTCATCGACCTGAAACGTTAACTCTCTTTCTCTCTCCACGGATGCTGCCTGGCCTGCTGAGTTTTTCCAGCGTTTTCTGTTGTTATCTCTGAAACTAAAGTTCGTGTGGGCCCGGAGCAAAAAGGTAGGCGCGGAGTGCGATAATCGCGGGAAATCCTTACCCCCGCGGGAACCATCGATGTTTAATTTCTGGGCCAATAGCTTGTAGAAAACAGTAAACGACGTCATATTTCTTATTGTCCTTTCTTCAGATGCCTTTCCCAATGACTGTGAAAACATTGACTATAACAGGAGAAATTTTCAGTTTTTTCACATTTAAACAAATCGAATCAAATTGCTTTGGAAAATTTCATCATAGCAATCGCTACTCCAGGGTTAAGAGCAGAGGGCACGTGCGGCGCAGTGATCGAAGATTGGTTAGTACTCTGCGTTGTGGCTGCAGAAACCTCGGTTCGAATCCCAGTCACAACTTTTCCCCTTAGTAGAGGGGTCAATAACCAGGGGGCATAGTTTCAAGGTAAGGGGCAGGAGGTTTAGAGGGGATTTGAGGAGAAACTTTTTCACCCAGAGGGTGGTTGGAATCTGGAACTCACTGCCTGAAAGGGTGATAGATGCAGGAACCCTCACAACATTCAAGAAGCATTTGGATGAGCACTTGAAACACCATAGCATACAAGGCGACGGACCAAGTGCTGGAAAATGGGATTAGAATAGACAGGACTTGATGGCCGGCGCGGACACGATGGGCCGAAGGGCCTCTTTCTGTGCTGCATGACTCTGTGACTCTAAATCTTAGACTGAAGCTTAATTTTTTGTTAAACAAACTTTTTTTGGTTTCTTAGTTTTACCACACGAGTCTGTTACATAAGGAACAGGAAGAGGCCGTTCAGCCCCCTCGAGTCTGTTACATTAGGAACAGGAGGAGGCCATTCAGCCCCCTCGAGTCTGTTACATTAGGAACAGGAGGAGGCCGTTCAGACCCTTCGAGCCTGTTACATTAGGAATAGGAGGAGGCCGTTCAGCCCCCTCGAGCCTGTTACATTAGGAACAGGAGGAGGCCATTCAGCCCCCTCGAGCCTGTTACATTAGGAACAGGAGGAGGCCATTCAGCCCCCTCGAGTCTGTGACATTAGGAACAGGAGGAGGCCATTCAGCCCCTCGAGCCTGTTACATTAGGAACAGGAGGAGGCCATTCAGCCCCTTGAGCCTGTTACACGGGAACAGGAGGAGGCCATTCAGCCCCTCGAGCCTGTTACACAGGAACAGCAGGATGCCATTCAGCCCCTCGAGCCTGTTACACTGGAACAGGAGGAGGCCATTCAGCGCCTCGAGCCTGTTACATAGAAACAGGAGGAGGCCATTCAGCCCCCTCGAGCCTGTTACACAGGAACAGGAGGAGGCCATTCAGCCCCCTCGAGCCTGTTACATAGGAACAGAAGGAGGCCATTCAGCCCCCTCGAGCCTGTTACACAGGAACAGGAGGAGGCCATTCAACCTCTCGAGCCTGTTACATTAGGAACAGGAGTAGGCCATTCAGCCCCCTCGAGCCTCTGACACAGGTACAGGAGGAGGCCATTCAGCCCCTCGAGTCTGTTACATTGGAACAGGAGGAGGCCATTCAGCCTCTCGAGCCTGTTACACAGGAACAGGAGGAGCCCATTCAGCCTCTCGAGAGTGTTACTGAGGAACAGGAGGCAGCCATTCAGCCCCCGCTCGAGCCTGTTACACAGGAACAGGAGGAGGCCCATTCAGCCCCTCGAGCCTGTTACATTTGGAACAGGAGGAGGTCATTCAACCCCTCGAGCCAGTTACACAGGAACAGGAGGAGGCCATTCAGCCCCTCGAGTCTGTTGCATTAGTAACAGGAGGAGGCCATTCAGCCCCACGAGACTGTTACTTAGGAACACGAGGAGGCCATTCAGCCCCCTCGAGCCTGTTACATTAGGAACAGGAGGAGGCCATTCAGCCCCCTCGAGCCTGTTACATTAGGAACAGGAGGAGGCCATTCTGCCCCCTCGAGCCTGTTACACAGGAACAGGAGGAGGCCATTCAGCCCCTCGAGCCTGTTACACAGGAACAGGAGGAGGCCATTCACCCCCTCGAGCCTGTTACATTAGGAAAGGAGGAGGCCATTCAGCCCCCTCGAGCCTGTTACATTAGGAAAGGAGGAGGCCAATCAGCCCCCTCGAGCCTCTTACACAGGTACAGGAGGAGGCCATTCAGCCCCTCGAGTCTGTTACATTGGAACAGGAGGAGGCCATTCAGCCTCTCGAGCCTGTTACACAGGAACAGGAGGAGCCCATTCAGCCTCTCGAGAGTGTTACTGAGGAACAGGAGGCAGCCATTCAGCCCCTCGAGCCTGTTGCACAGGAACAGGAGGAGGCCATTCAGCCCCCACTCGAGTGTGTTACACAGGAACAGGAGGAGGCCCATTCAGCCCCTCGAGCCTGTTACATTTGGAACAGGAGGAGGTCATTCAACCCCTCGAGCCAGTTACACAGGAACAGGAGGAGGCCATTCAGCCCCTCGAGCCTGTTACACCGGAACAGGAGGAGGCCATTCAGCCCCTCGAGCCTGTTACATTTGGAACAGGAGGAGGTCATTCAACCCCTCGAGCCAGTTACACAGGAACTGGAGGAGGCCATTCAGCCCCTCGAGCCTGTTACACAGGAACAGGAGGAGGCCATTGAGCCCCCTCAAGCCTGTTATATAGGAACAGGAGGAGGCCGTTCTGCCCCTCAAGCCTGTTACACATGAACAGGAGGAGGCCATTCAGCCCCCTCGAGACTGTTACATAGGAACAGAAGGAGGCCATTCAGTCCCCTCGAGCCTGTTACACAGGAACAGGAGGAGGCCATTCAACCTCTCGAGCCTGTTACACAGGAACAGGAGGAGGCCATTCAACCCCTCGAGGCTGTTACATTAGGAACAGGAGGAGGCCATTCAGCCCCCTCGAGCCTCTTACACAGGTGCAGGAGGAGGCCATTCAGCCCCTCGAGTCTGTTAAATTGGAACAGGAGGAGGCCATTCAGCCTCTCGAGCCTGTTACACAGGAACAGGAGGAGCCCATTCAGCCCCTCGAGTCTGTTACACAGGAACAGGAGGAAGCCCATTCAGCCCCCGCTCGAGCCTGTTACACAGGAACAGGAGGAGCCCATTCAGCCCCTCGAGCCTGTTACACAGGAACAGAAGGAGACCATTCAACCCCTCGAGCTTGTTGCACAGGAGCAGGAGGAAGCCATTCAGCCCTTTGAGCCTGTTACACAGGAACAGGAGGAGACCATTCAACCCCTCGAGCTTGTTACACAGGAGCAGGAGGAAGCCATTCAGCCCTTTGAGCCTGTTACACAGGAACAGGAAGAGGCCATTGTGCCCCTCGAGCCTGTTACACAGGAACAGGATGAGGCCATACAGCCCTTCGAGTCTCTTACACAGAAACAGGAGGAGGCCATTCAGCCCCTCGTGCCTGTTACACAGGAACAGAAGGAGGCCATTCAGCCCCAGGAGCCTGTTACACAGGAACAGGAGGAGGCCATTCAGCCCTTTGAGCCTGTTACACAGGAACAGGAGGAGGCCCATTCAACCCCTCGAGCCTGTTGCACAGGAACAGGAGGAGGCTATTCAGCTCCCTCGAGCCTGTTACACAGGAACGGGAGGAGGCCATTCAGCTCCCGCGAGTCTGTTACATTAGGAACAGGAGGAGGCCATTCAGCCCCTCGAGCCTGTTACACAGGAACAGGAGGAGGCCATTCAGCCCCTCGAGCCTGTTACACAGGAACAGGAGGAGGCCATTCAGCCCCTCGAGCCTGTTACACAGGAACAGGAGGAGGCCATGCAGCCCCTCGAGCCTGTTGCACAGGAACAGGAGGAGGCCATTCAGCCCCTCGAGACTCTTACATTGGAACAGGAAGAGGCCATTCAACCCCTCGAGCCTGTTACATAGGAACAGGAGGAGGCCATTCAGCCCCCGAGCCTGTTCCATAGGAACAGGAGGAGGCCATTCAGCCCCTCGAGCCTGTTCCACAGGAACAGGAGGAGGCCATTCAGCCCCCGAGCCTGTTCCATAGGAACAAGAGGAGGCCATTCAGCCCCTCGAGCCTGTAACGCAGGACCAGGAGGAGGCCATTCAACACCTCGATCCTGTTACACAGGAACAGGTGGAGTCAATTCAGACCCTCGAGCCTGCTGCACAGGAACAGGAGGAGGCCATTCAGCCCCTCTAGCCTATTACACAGGAACAGGAGGAGGCCATTCAGCCCCTCGAGCCTGTTACACAGGAACAGGAGGAGGCCATTCAGCCCCTTGAGCCTATTACACAGGAGCAGGAGGAGGCCATTCAGACCCTCGAGCCTGCTGCACAGGAACAGGAGGAGGCCATTCAGCCGAACGAGCCTGCTACACAGGAACAGGAGGAGTCAATTCAGTCCATCGAGCCTGTTACATTTGAACAGGAGGAGGCCATTCAGCCCCCAAGCCTGTTCCATAGTAACAGAAGGAGGCCATTCAGCCCCTCGAGCCTGTTACACAGGGACAGGAGGAGGCCATTCAGCCCCTCGAGCCTGTTACACAGGAACAGGAGGAGGCCATTCAGCCCCTCGAGCCTGATACATTAGGAACAGGAGGAGGCCATTCAGCCCCTCGAGCCGGTTACACAGGAACAGGAGGTGGCCATTCAGCCCCTCGAGCTTTTTACACAGGAACAGGAGGATGCCATTCAGCCCTTGGAGCCTGTTACACAGGAACAGGAGGAGGCCATTCAGCCCCTCGTGTCTGTTACACAGGAAAAGGAGGAGGCCTTTCAGCACCTCGAGCCTGCTACTGAGGAACAGGAGGAGGCCATTCAGCCCCTCGAGCCTGTTACACAGGAACAGGAGGAGGCCATTCAGCCCCTCCAGCCTGTTACACACGAACAGGAGGAGGCGATTCGGCCCCCCTCGAGCATGTTACTCAGGACCAGGAGGAGGCCCATTCAGCCCCTCCAGCCTGTTACACAGGAACAGGCGGAGGCCATTCAGCCCCCTCGAGCCTGTTACTAAGGAACAGGAAGAGGTCATTCTGCCCCACGAGCCTGTTACACAGGAACCGGAGGAGGCCATTCAACCCCTCGAGCCTTTTACACAGCAACAGTAGGATGCCATTCAGCCCCTCAAGCCTGTTACACAGGAACAGGAGGAGGCCATTCAGCCCCTTGAGCCTATTACACAGGAGCAGGAGGAGGCCATTCAGACCCTCGAGCCTGCTGCACAGGAACAGGAGGAGGCCATTCAGCCGAACGAGCCTGCTACACAGGAACAGGAGGAGCCAATTCAGTCCATCGAGCCTGTTACATTTGAACAGGAGGAGGCCATTCAGCCCCTCGAGCCTGTTACACAGGAACAGGAGGAGGCCATTCAGCCCCTCGAGCCTGATACATTAGGAACAGGAGGAGGCCATTCAGCCCCTCGAGCCGGTTACACAGGAACAGGAGGTGGCCATTCAGCCCCTCGAGCTTTTTACACAGGAACAGGAGGATGCCATTCAGCCCCTCAAGCCTGTTACACAGGAACAGGAGGAGGCCATTCAGCCCCTCGAGCCTGTTACATAGGAACAGGAGGAGGCCATTCAGCCCATCAAACCTGTTACACAGGAACAGGAGGAAGCCATTCTGCCCCTCGAGCCTGTTACACAGGAACAGGTGGAGGCCATTCAGGCCCTCGAGCCTATCACATTGGAAGAGGAGTGGGACATTCAGCTCCCTTGAGCCTGTTACGCAGGAACAGGAGGAGGCCCATTCAGTCCCTCGAGCCTGTTACACAGGAACAGGAGGAGGCCATTCAGCCCCTCGAGCCTGTTACTCAGGAACAGGAGGAGGTCATTCAGCCCCTCGAGCCTGTTATACAGGAAGACGAGGAGACCATTCAGCCCCTCGAGCATGTTCCACAGGATCAGGAGGAGGCCATTCAGCCCCTTGAGCCTGTTACATGAGAACAGGAGGAGGCCATTCAGGCCCTCGAGCCTATTACACAGGAACAGGAGGAGGCCATTCAGCTCCTCGAGCCTGTTACACAGGAACAGGAGGAGGCCATTCAGCTCCTCGAGCCTGTTATACAGGAACAGGAGGAGGCCATTCAGCCCCTCGAGCCTGTTACACTGGAACAGGAGGAGGCCATTCAGCCCCTCGAGTCTGTTATACAGGAACAGGAGGAGACCATTCAGCCCCTCGAGTGTGTTATACAGGAACAGGAGGAGACCATTCAGCCGCTCGAGCCTGTTGCACAGGAACAGGAGGAGGCCATTCAGCCCCTCGAGACTGTTATACTGGAACAGGAGGAGGCCATTCAGCCCCTCGAGCCTGTTACAGAGGAACACGAGGATGCCATTCAGCCCCTCGAGTCCGTTACACAGGAACAGGAGGAGGCCGTTCAGCCCATCCAGCCTGTTACACAGGAACAGAAGGAGGCTATTCAGCTCCCTCGAGCCTGTTACACAGGAACGGGAGGAGGCCATTCAGCTCCCGCGAGTCTGTTACATTAGGAACAGAAGGAGACCATTCAACCCCTCGAGCTTGTTGCACAGGAGCAGGAGGAAGCCATTCAGCCCTTTGAGCCTGTTACACAGGAACAGGAAGAGGCCATTGTGCCCCTCGAGCCTGTTACACAGGAACAGGATGAGGCCATACAGCCCTTCGAGTCTCTTACACAGAAACAGGAGGAGGCCATTCAGCCCCTCGAGCCTGTTACACAGGAACAGGAGGAGGCCATTCAGCCCCAGGAGCCTGTTACACAGGAACAGGAGGAGGCCATTCAGCCCCAGGAGCCTGTTACACAGGAACAGGAGGAGGCCATTCAGCCCTTTGAGCCTGTTACACAGGAACAGGAGGAGGCCATTCAGCCCCTCGAGCCTGTTACACAGGAACAGGAGGAGGCCATGCAGCCCCTCGAGCCTGTTGCACAGGAACAGGAGGAGGCCATTCAGCCCCTCGAGACTCTTACATTGGAACAGGAAGAGGCCATTCAACCCCTCGAGCCTGTTACATAGGAACAGGAGGAGGCCATTCAGCCCCCGAGCATGTTCCATAGGAACAGGAGGAGGCCATTCAGCCCCTCGAGCCTGTTCCATAGGAACAGGAGGAGGCCATTCAGCCCCCGAGCCTGTTTCATAGGAACAAGAGGAGGCCATTCAGCCCCTCGAGCCTGTAACGCAGGACCAGGAGGAGGCCATTCAACACCTCGATCCTGTTACACAGGAACAGGTGGAGTCAATTCAGACCCTCGAGCCTGCTGCACAGGAACAGGAGGAGGCCATTCAGCCCCTCGAGCCTATTACACAGGAACAGGAGGAGGCCATTCAGCCCCTCGAGCCTGTTACACAGGAACAGGAGTAGGCCATTCAGCCCCTTGAGCCTATTACACAGGAGCAGGAGGAGGCCATTCAGACCCTCGAGCCTGCTGCACAGGAACAGGAGGAGGCCATTCAGCCGAACGAGCCTGCTACACAGGAACAGGAGGAGCCAATTCAGTCCATCGAGCATGTTACATTTGAACAGGAGGAGGCCATTCAGCCCCAAGCCTGTTCCATAGTAACAGAAGGAGGCCATTCAGCCCCTCGAGCCTGTTACACAGGAACAGGAGGAGGCCATTCAGCCCCTCGAGCCTGTTACACAGGAACAGGAGGAGGCCATTCAGCCCCTCGAGCCTGATACATTAGGAACAGGAGGAGGCCATTCAGCCCCTCGAGCCGGTTACACAGGAACAGGAGTTGGCCATTCAGCCCCTCGAGCTTTTTACACAGGAACAGGAGGATGCCATTCAGCCCCTGGAGCCTGTTACACAGGAACAGGAGGAGGCCATTCAGCCCCTCGAGCCTGTTACACAGGAACAGGAGGAGGCCATTCAGCCCCTCGAGCCTGTTAATTAGGAACAGGAGGAGGCCATTCAGCTCCTTCTGCCTGTTAAATTGGAACAGGAGGAGGCCATTCAGCCCCTCGAGCCTGTTACACAGGAACAGGAGGAGACCATTCAGCGCCTCGAGCCTTTCACACAGGAACAGGGGAAGGACATTCAGCCCCTTGAACCTGTTAATTTGGAACGGGAGGAGGCTATTCAGCTCCCTCGAGCCTGTTACACAGGAACAGGAGGAGGCCATTCAGCCTCTTGAGCCTGATACATTAGGAACAGGAGGAGGCCATTCAGTCCCTCGAGCCTGTTTCACAGGAACAGGAGGAGGCCATTCAGCCCCTTGATCCTGTTACATAGGAACAGGAGGAGGACATTCAGCCCCTTGATCCTGTTACATAGGAACAGGAGGAGGACAATCAGCAACTCGAGCTTGTTTCACAGGAACAAGATGAGGCCATTCAGACCCTCGAGGCTGTTACACAGGAACAGGAGGAAGCCATTTAGCCCCTCGAGCCTGTTACACAGAAACAGAAGGAGGCCATTCAGCCCCTTGAGCCTGTTACATAGGAACAGGAGGACGCCATTCAGCCCCTTGAGCCTGTTACATAGGAACAGGAGGAGGCCATTCAGCAACTCGAGCCTGTTAGATCGGAACATAAGGAGGCCATTCAGACTCTCGAGCCTATTACACAGAAACAGAAGGAGGCCATTCAGTCCCTCGAGCCTATTACACAGGAGCAGGAGGAGGCCATTCAGCATCTCGAGCCTGTTGCACAGGAACAGAAGGAGGCCATTCAGCCCCAGGAGCCTGTCACACAGGAACAGGAGGAGACCATTCAACCCCTCGAGCTTGTTACACAGGAGCAGGAGGAAGCCATTCAGCCCTTTGAGCCTGCTGCACAGGAACAGGAGGAGGCCATTCAGCCCCTCGAGCCTGTTACACAGGATCAGGAAGAGGCCATTGTGCCCCTCGAGCCTGTTACACAGGAACAGGATGAGGCCATACAGCCCTTCGAGTCTCTTACACAGAAACAGGAGGAGGCCATTCTGCCCTTTGAGCCTGTTACACAGGAACAGGAGGAGGCCCATTCAGCCCCTCGAGCCTGTTGCACAGGAACAGGAGGAGGCTATTCAGCTCCCTCGAGCCTGTTACACAGGAACAGGAGGAAGCCATTTAGCCCCTTGAGACTGTTACATAGGAACAGGAGGACGCCATTCAGCCCCTTGAGCCTGTTACATAGGAACAGGAGGAGGCCATTCAGCAACTCGAGCCTGTTAGATCGGAACATAAGGAGGCCATTCAGACTCTCGAGCCTGTTACACAGAAACAGAAGGAGGCCATTCAGTCCCTCGAGCCTATTACACAGGAGCAGGAGGAGGCCATTCATCCCCTCGAGCCTGTTATACAGGAACAGGAGGAGGCCATTCAGCCCCTCGAGCCTGTTACACAGGAACAGGAGGAGACCATTCAACCCCTCGAGCTTGTTACACAGGAGCAGGAGGAAGCCATTCAGCCCTTTGAGCCTGTTACACAGGAACAGGAAGAGGCCATTGTGCCCCTCGAGCCTGTTACACAGGAACAGGATGAGGCCATACAGCCCTTCGAGTCTCTTACACAGAAACAGGAGGAGGCCATTCAGCCCCTCGTGCCTGTTACACAGGAACAGAAGGAGGCCATTCAGCCCCAGGAGCCTGTTACACAGGAACAGGAGGAGGCCATTCAGCCCTTTGAGCCTGTTACACAGGAACAGGAGGAGGCCATTCAGCCCCTCGAGCCTGTTACACAGGAACAGGAGGAGGCCATGCAGCCCCTCGAGCCTGTTGCACAGGAACAGGAGGAGGCCATTCAGCCCCTCGAGATCTCTTACATTGGAACAGGAAGAGGCCATTCAACCCCTCGAGCCTGTTACATAGGAACAGGAGGAGGCCATTCAGCCCCCGAGCCTGTTCCATAGGAACAGGAGGAGGCCATTCAGCCCCTCGAGCCTGTTCCATAGGAACAGGAGGAGGCCATTCAGCCCCCGAGCCTGTTCCATAGGAACAAGAGGAGGCCATTCAGCCCCTCGAGCCTGTAACGCAGGACCAGGAGGAGGCCATTCAACACCTCGATCCTGTTACACAGGAACAGGTGGAGTCAATTCAGACCCTCGAGCCTGCTGCACAGGAACAGGAGGAGGCCATTCAGCCCCTCGAGCCTATTACACAGGAACAGGAGGAGGCCATTCAGCCCCTCGAGCCTGTTACACAGGAACAGGAGTAGGCCATTCAGCCCCTTGAGCCTATTACACAGGAGCAGGAGGAGGCCATTCAGACCCTCGAGCCTGCTGCACAGGAACAGGAGGAGGCCATTCAGCCGAACGAGCCTGCTACACAGGAACAGGAGGAGCCAATTCAGTCCATCGAGCCTGTTACATTTGAACAGGAGGAGGCCATTCAGCCCCCAAGCCTGTTCCATAGTAACAGAAGGAGGCCATTCAGCCCCTCGAGCCTGTTACACAGGAACAGGAGGAGGCCATTCAGCCCCTCGAGCCTGTTACACAGGAACAGGAGGAGGCCATTCAGCCCCTCGAGCCTGATACATTAGGAACAGGAGGAGGCCATTCAGCCCCTCGAGCCGGTTACACAGGAACAGGAGTTGGCCATTCAGCCCCTCGAGCTTTTTACACAGGAACAGGAGGATGCCATTCAGCCCCTGGAGCCTGTTACACAGGAACAGGAGGAGGCCATTCAGCCCCTCGAGCCTGTTACACAGGAACAGGAGGAGGCCATTCAGCCCCTCGAGCCTGTTAATTAGGAACAGGAGGAGGCCATTCAGCTCCTTCTGCCTGTTAAATTGGAACAGGAGGAGGCCATTCAGCCCCTCGAGCCTGTTACACAGGAACAGGAGGAGACCATTCAGCGCCTCGAGCCTTTCACACAGGAACAGGGGAAGGACATTCAGCCCCTCGAACCTATTAATTTGGAACGGGAGGAGGCTATTCAGCTCCCTCGAGCCTGTTACACAGGAACAGGAGGAGGCCATTCAGCCTCTTGAGCCTGATACATTAGGAACAGGAGGAGGCCATTCAGTCCCTCGAGCCTGTTTCACAGGAACAGGAGGAGGCCATTCAGCCCCTTGATCCTGTTACATAGGAACAGGAGGAGGACATTCAGCCCCTTGATCCTGTTACATAGGAACAGGAGGAGGACAATCAGCAACTCGAGCTTGTTTCACAGGAACAAGATGAGGCCATTCAGACCCTCGAGGCTGTGACACAGGAACAGGAGGAAGCCATTTAGCCCCTCGAGCCTGTTACACAGAAACAGAAGGAGGCCATTCAGCCCCTTGAGCCTGTTACATAGGAACAGGAGGACGCCATTCAGCCCCTTGAGCCTGTTACATAGGAACAGGAGGAGGCCATTCAGCAACTCGAGCCTGTTAGATCGGAACATAAGGAGGCCATTCAGACTCTCGAGCCTATTACACAGAAACAGAAGGAGGCCATTCAGTCCCTCGAGCCTATTACACAGGAGCAGGAGGAGGCCATTCAGCATCTCGAGCCTGTTGCACAGGAACAGAAGGAGGCCATTCAGCCCCAGGAGCCTGTTACACAGGAACAGGAGGAGACCATTCAACCCCTCGAGCTTGTTACACAGGAGCAGGAGGAAGCCATTCAGCCCTTTGAGCCTGCTGCACAGGAACAGGAGGAGGCCATTCAGCCCCTCGAGCCTGTTACACAGGATCAGGAAGAGGCCATTGTGCCCCTCGAGCCTGTTACACAGGAACAGGATGAGGCCATACAGCCCTTCGAGTCTCTTACACAGAAACAGGAGGAGGCCATTCTGCCCTTTGAGCCTGTTACACAGGAACAGGAGGAGGCCCATTCAGCCCCTCGAGCCTGTTGCACAGGAACAGGAGGAGGCTATTCAGCTCCCTCGAGCCTGTTACACAGGAACAGGAGGAAGCCATTTAGCCCCTTGAGACTGTTACATAGGAACAGGAGGACGCCATTCAGCCCCTTGAGCCTGTTACATAGGAACAGGAGGAGGCCATTCAGCAACTCGAGCCTGTTAGATCGGAACATAAGGAGGCCATTCAGACTCTCGAGCCTGTTACACAGAAACAGAAGGAGGCCATTCAGTCCCTCGAGCCTATTACACAGGAGCAGGAGGAGGCCATTCATCCCCTCGAGCCTGTTATACAGGAACAGGAGGAGGCCATTCAGCCCCTCGAGCCTGTTACACAGGAACAGGAGGAGACCATTCAACCCCTCGAGCTTGTTACACAGGAGCAGGAGGAAGCCATTCTGCCCTTTGAGCCTGTTACACAGGAACAGGAGGAGGCCCATTCAGCCCCTCGAGCCTGTTGCACAGGAACAGGAGGAGGCTATTCAGCTCCCTCGAGCCTGTTACACAGGAACGGGAGGAGGCCATTTAGCCCCTCGAGTCTGTTACATTAGGAACAGGAGGAGGCCATTCAGCCCCTCGAACTTGTTACATCGAAACAGAAGGAGGCCATTCAGCCCCCTTGAGCTTGTTACATAGGAACAGGAGGAAGCTATTCAGCCCCTCAAGCCTGTTACACAGGAACAGGAGGAGGCCATTCAGCCCCTCGAGCCTGTTACACAGGAACAGGAGGAGGCCCATTCAGCCCCCTCCTGCCTGTTACACAGGAACAGGAGGAGGCCATTCAGCCCCTCGAGCCTTTTACATTAGGAACAGGAGGAGGTCATTCAGCCCCTCGAGCTTGTTTCTCAGGAACAGGAGGAGGCCATTCAGCCCCTCGAGTCTGTTACATTAGTAACAGGAGGAGGCCATTCGGCCCCCTCGAGTCTGTTACACAGCAACAGGAGGCCATTCAGCACCACGAGCCTGTTACACAGGATTATGAGGAGGCCATTCAGCCCCTCGAGCCTGTTACACAGGAAAAGGAGGAGGCCATTCAGTCCCTCGAGCCTGTTAGACAGGAACAGGAGGAGGGCATTCAGCCCCTCGAGCCTGTTACACAGGAACAGGAGGAGGCCATTCAGCCCCTCGAGCCTGTTATACAGGAACAGGAGGAGGCCATTCAGCCCCCAAGCCTGTTCCATAGTAACAGAAGGAGGCCATTCAGCCCCTCGAGCCTGTTACACAGGCACAGGAGGAAGCCATTTAGCCCCTCGAGCCTGTTAGAAACATAGAAACATAGAAAATAGGTACAGGAGTAGACCATTCGGTCCTTCGAGCCTGCACCGCCATTCAATGCGTTCATGGCTGAACATGCTACCTCAGTACCCCATTCCTGCTTTCTCGCCATACCCCTTGATCCCCCTAGTTGTGAGTGTTATATCTAACTCCCTTTTGAATATATTTAGCGAACTGGCCTCAACAACCTTCTGTGGAAGAGAATTCCATAGATTCACCACTCTCTGGGTGAAGAAGTTCCTCCTCAGCTCAGTCCTAAATGGCTTCCCCTTAATCCTTAGACTGTGACCCCTGGTTCTAGTTTTCCCTACCATTGGGAACATTCTACATAGATACATAGATACATAGATACATAGAAGATAGGAGCAGGAGTAGGCCATCCGGCCCTTCGAGCCTGCTCCGCCATTTAATGTGATCATGGCTGATCCTCCAATTCAGTATCCCGTCCCCGCCTTCTCTCCGTAACCCTTAACCCCTTTTGCCTGTAGAAATATATCTAATTCCCTCTTAAATATATTTAATGAGCTGGCGTACACTGCCCTCTGTGGCAATGAGTTCCACAGGTTCACCACTCTCTGAGTGAAGAAATTTCCCCTCATTTCTGTCCTAAATGGTTTAGCCCTTATCCTTAAATTATGTCCTCTAGTTCTGTTCTCACCCGCCAAGGGAAACATTCCTTCTGCATCTAGTCTGTCTAGACCTGTCAGAATTTTATACACTTCTATGAGGTCCCCTCTCAATCTTCTAAACTCCAGTGTGTACATCCCTAAACTACATAGTCTCTCCTCATAGGTCAATCCCGCCATTCCTGGTATCAGCCTGGTGAATCGCCGCTGCACCCCCTCCATGGCAAGAACATCTTTCCTCAGATGAGGCGACCAAAACTGTACACAGTACTCGAGGTGTGGTCTCACCAGTGCCCTGTACAGCTGCAGCAAGGTATCCCTGTTCCTGTATTCCAACCCTTTTGCTATGAAGGCCAGCATACCGTTTGCCTTCTTGACCGCCTGTTGCACCTGCATGCTCGCCTTCAGTGACTGGTGTACAAGAACACCCAGGTCTCTCTGTACTTCCCCCTCTCCCAATTTATTGCCATT
Organism: Squalus acanthias; assembly: GCA_030390025.1. Lineage (NCBI taxonomy): Eukaryota > Metazoa > Chordata > Chondrichthyes > Squaliformes > Squalidae > Squalus > Squalus acanthias. The sequence goes on from JASTWF010000604.1 coordinate 151,990, forward strand.
TAAATAATAATTTGCCCTCCCGTTCCTGCACCCAAGGTGGATAACTTCGCACTTGTCCACATTATAGTGCATCTGCCATTTATCCGCCCAATCACCCAGTCTGTCCAAATCGCTCTGGAGCTTCCTGATCTCCTCCTCTGAGCCCACCCCCCCTCCTAGTTTGGTGTCGTCTGCAAATTTGGAAATGCTGCATCCGACTCCCTGATCCAGGTCATTAATGTAAATTGTGAACAGCTGGGGACCCAGGACAGATCCCTGTGGTACCCCGCTTGTTACTGCCTGCCATTCAGAAAATGAGCCGTTTATTCCAACTCTCTGTTTTCTATCTGACAGCCAGTTCTCTATCCACGTCAATACTTGCCCCTTTATCCCATGAGCTTCAATTTTCCATGCTAATCTTTTATGTGGGACCTTATCGAAGGCCTTTTGGAAGTCCAGGTACACCACATCCACTGACTCTCCCTCATCTATTTTACCAGTTACTCCCTCAAAAAATTCCAATAGGTTAGTCAAGCACGATTTACCCTTTGTAAATCCATGTTGACTCTGTCCTATCCTGTCCCCATTTGCTAAGTGCTCCGCTATTTCATCCTTAATGATGGACTCCAGCATTTTGCCCACAACTGATGTAAGGCTTACAGGTCTGTAATTACCTGCTTTTTCCCTACCCCCCTTTTTGAATAGTGGGGTAACGTTAGCTACCCTCCAATCCATGGGCACCGTTCCCGAGTCTAATGAATTCTGAAAAATCATACTTAGTGCATCCGCTATCTCTAGTGCCACCTCCTTCAGTACCCTAGGATGCATGTTATCAGGCCCTGGGGATTTGTCCGCCTTCAATCCCTTTAGCTTCCTTAACACCATATCCTTAGAGATATTGATTTGCATCAGTTCCTCCTTTGCCAATGTCCCTATTTTTCCCGATATCCCAGGGAGGTTTTTTGTGTCTTCCTTCGTAAAGACTGACCCAAAGTATGCATTTAGTTGGTCTGCCATTTCCTTATTTCCCATTATATATTCCCCCGTATCTGACTGCAATGGACCAACTTTGGTTTTCACCAGTCTTTTCCTCTTGATATACTTATAAAAGCTTTTGGAGTTAGTTTTTATATTTTCCGCCAGCTTGCTTTCGTAAGCTATTTTGCCCCTCTTGATTAAGCCCTTTGTCTTCCTTTGCTCTATCTTAAACTGTTCCCAATCTTCCGCTCTGGCGCTTTTTTTGGCTATTTTATACGCCCTATCTTTGGATTTTATGCTTTCTCTAATTTCCCCTGTTATCCACGGTTGAGTCACCTTTTTAGATTTCCTTTTATGCCAGATTGGTATAAACAAATTTTGCAATTTTATCATTCTATCTTTAAATGCTTGCCATTGTTTATCTACCTCCAGTCCTCCCAGGAACGTTGTCCAATCAGACCTACTCAGTTCCCGTCTAATGGCATCATAATTCCCCTTGTTTAAATTCAGGACCTTAGTCTCTGAGTCAATTTCTTCGCTCTCCATTTCGAGTGAGAAATCGATCATGTTATGATCGCTCTGACCCAAGGGTCCCCGTACAACAAGATTACTAATTAGTCCCTTCTCATTGCACAGTACCCAGTCCAATATAGCCTGTTCCCGAGTTGGTTCCTCGACATATTGATCCAGATAACCATCCCTTAAACACTCAAGGAATTCCTCCTCCTCATTATTTTTACTGATAAGGCTAGTCCAATCTATATGTAAGTTAAAGTCACCTATGATGACAGCTGTGCTCTTATTGCACGCTTCTCTAATTTCCCTCGTGATGCCCTCCCCAACCTCTATTTTACTATTTGGAGGCCTATATACCACTCCTATTAAAGTTTTTCGCCCCTCGCTATTTCTTAGCTCCACCCATATAGATTCTGCCCGCATCTAATTTGTCTAAACCAGTCAGGATTTTAAATGTCTCTATAAGATCCTCCCTCATTCTTCTGAACTCCAGAGGATACAAGTTCAGTTGACCCAATCTTTCTTGATATGTCAGTCCGGCCATCCCAGGAATCAATCTAGTGAACCTTCGCTGCACTCCCTTACACAGAAAGAGCAGGAGGCCATTCAGCCCCTCGAGCCTGTTACATAGGAAGAGGAGGAGCACCTTCAGCCCCTTGAGCCTGTTACATAGGAACAGAAGGAGGCCATTTAGCCCCTCGAGTCTGTTACACAGGAACAGGAGGAGGCCATTCAGCCCCTTGAGCCTGATACACAGGAACAGGAGGAGGCCATTCAGCCCCTTGAGGCTTTTACACAGGAACAGGAGGAAGCCATTTAGCCCCTTAAGCCTGTTACACAGGAACAGAAGGAGGCCATTCAGCCCATTGAGTCTCTTACACAGGAACAGAAGGAGGCCCATTCAACCCCTCGAGCCTCTTACACAGGAACAGGAGTAGGCAATTCAGCCCCTCGAGCCTGTTACATCGGAACAGGAGGAGGCCATTCAGCCCCTCGAGCCTGTTGCAGCGGACCAGGAGGAGGCCATTCATCCCCTCGAGCCTGTTATACAGGAACAGGAGGAGGCCATTCAGCCCCTCGAGCCTGTTACACAGGAACAAGTGGAGACCATTCAGCCCCTCGAGCCTGTTACATAGGAACAGGAGGAAGCTATTCAGCCCCTCGAGCCTGTTATACAGGAAAGGAGGACAACATTCAGCCCCTCGAGCCTGTTGCACAGGAACAGGAGGAGGCCATTCAGCCCCTCGAGCATGTAACACAGGAACAGGAGGAGGCCATTCAGCCCCTCGAGCCTGTTACACAGGAACAGGTGGAGACCATTCAGCCCCTCGAGCCTGTTGCACAGGAACAGGTGGAGACCATTCAGCCCCTCGATTCTGTTATACAGGAACAGGAGGAGGCCATTCAGCCCCTCGAGCCTGTTGCACAGGAGCAGGAGGAGGCCATTCAGCCCCTCGAGCCTGTTACACAGCAACTGGAGTAGGCCATTCAGCCCCTCGAGCCCTGTTACACAGGAACAGGAGGAGGCCATTCAGCCCCTCGAGCCTGTTACACAGCAACTGGAGTAGGCCATTCAGCCCCTCGAGCCCTGTTACACAGGAACTGGAGGAGGCCATTCAGCCCCTTGAGCCTGTTACATAGGAACAGGAGGAGGCCATTCAGCAACTCGAGCCTGTTACACAGGAACAGGAGGAGGCCATTCAGCCCCTTGTGCCTGTTACACAGGAACAGGAGGAGGCCATTTAGCCCCTCGAGTCTGTTAGACAGGAATAGGAGGATGCCATTCAGCCCCTCGAGCCTGTTACACAGGAACAGGAGGAGGCCATTCAGCCCCTCGAGCCTGTTACACAGGAACAGGAGGAGGCCATTCAGCCTCTCGAGGCTGTTAAACAGGAGGAGGCCATTTAGCCCCTTGAGCCTGTTACACAGGAACAGGAGGAGGCCATTCAGCCCCTCGAGCCTGTTACACAGGAACAGGAGGAGGCCATTCAGCCCCTTGAGCCTGTTACACAGGAACAGCAGGAGGCCATTCAGCCCCTCGAGCCTGTTACACAGGAACAGGAGGAGGCCATTCAGCCCCTCGAGCCTGTATACAGGAAAGGAGGACACCATTCAGCCCCTCGAGCCTGTTGCACAGGAACAAGTGGAGATCATTCAGCCCCTCGATTCTGTTATACAGGAACAGGAGGAGGCCATTCAGCCCCTCGAGCCTGTTGCACAGGAGCAGGAGGAGGCCATTCAGCCCCTCGAGCCTGTTACACAGCAACAGGAGTAGGCCATTCTGCCCCTCGAGCACTGTTACACAGGAGCAGGAGGAGGCCATTCAGCCCTCGAGCCTGTTACATTAGGAACAGGAGGAGGTCATTCATCCCCTCGAGCCTGTTACACAGGAACAGGAGGAGGCCATTCATCCCCTCGAGCCTGTTACACAGGAACAGGAGGAGGCCATTCAGCCCCCCGCGAGCCTGTTACACAGGAACAGGAGGAGCCCATTCAGCCCCTTGAGCCTGTTACACAGGAACAGGAGGAGACCATTCAGCCCCTCGAGCCTGTTACAGAGGAACAGGAGGAGGCCTTTTAGCCCCTCGAGCCTGTTACACAGGAACAGGAGGAGACCATTCAGCCCCTCGAGCCTGTTACACAGGAGCAGGAGGAGGCCATTCAGCCCCTTGAGCCTGTTACATTAGGAACAGTAGGAGGCCATTCAGCCCATCGAGCTTCTTACACAGCAACAGAAGGATGCCATTCAGCCCCTCAAGCCTGCTGCACAGGAACAGGAGGAGGCCATTCAGCCCCTCGAACCTGTTACACAGGAACAGGAGGATGCCATTCAGTCCCTCGAGCCTGTTACACAGGAACAGGAGGAGGCCATTCAGCCCCTTGATCCTGTTACATAGGAACAGGAGGAGGACATTCAGCCCCTTGATCCTGTTACATAGGAACAGTAGGAGGACATTCAGCAACTCGAGCTTGTTTCACGGGAACAAGATGAGGCCATTCAGACCCTCGAGGCTGTTACACAGGAACAGGAGGAGGCCATTTAGCCCCTTAAGCCTGTTACACAGGAACAGGAGGAGGCCATTCAGCCCTTCGAGTCTTTTACACAGAAACAGGAGGAAGCAATATAGCCCCTCGAGCCTGTTACATAGAAACAGAAGGAGGCCATTCAGCCCCTTGAGGCTGTTACATAGGAACAGGAGGAGGCCATTCAGCCCCCTCGAGCCTGTTACACAGGAACAGGAGGAGGCCATTCAGCAACTCGAGCCTGTTACATCGGAACATAAGGAGGCCATTCAGCCTCTCGAGCCTGTTACACAGAAACAGAAAGAGGCCATTCAGCCCCTCGAGCCTGTTACACAGGAACAGGAGGAGACCATTCAGCCCCTCGAGCTTGTTACACACGAGCAGGAGGAGGCCATTCAGCCCTTTGAGCCTGCTGCACAGGAACAGGAGGAGGCCATTCAGCCCCTCGAGCCTGTTACACAGGAACAGGAGGAGGCCATTCAGCCCCTCGAGCCTGTTACACAGGAACAGGTGGAGTCCATTCAGACCCTCGACACTATTACACAGGAACAGGAGGAAGCCATTCAAAACCTCGAGTCTGTTACACAGGAACAGGAGGAGGCCATTCAGCCCCTCGAGCCTGTTACACAGGAACAGGAGGAAGCCATTCAAAACCTCGAGTCTGTTACACAGGAACAGGAGGAGGCCATTCAGCCCCTCGAGCCTGTTACACAGGAACAGGAGGAGACCATTCAGCCCCTCGAGCTTGTTACACACGAGCAGGAGGAGGCCATTCAGCCCTTTGAGCCTGCTGCACAGGAACAGGAGGAGGCCATTCAGCCCCTCGAGCCTGTTACACAGGAACAGGAGGAGGCCATTCAGCCCCTCGAGCCTGTTACACAGGAACAGGTGGAGTCCATTCAGACCCTCGACACTATTACACAGGAACAGGAGGAAGCCATTCAAAACCTCGAGTCTGTTACACAGGAACAGGAGGAGGCCATTCAGCCCCTCGAGCCTGTTACACAGGAACAGGAGGAAGCCATTCAAAACCTCGAGTCTGTTACACAGGAACAGGAGGAGGCCATTCAGCCCCTCGAGCCTGTTACACAGGAACAGGAGGAAGCCATTCCAAACCTCGAGCCTGTTACACAGGAACAGGAGGAGGCCATTCTGCCCTTTGAGCCTGTTACACAGGAACAGGAGGAGGCCCATTCAGCCCCTCGAGCCTGTTACACAGGAACAGTAGGAGGCCATTCAGCCCCTCGAGCATGTTACACAGGAACGGGAGGAGGCTATTCAGCTCCCGCGAGTCTGTTACATTAGGAACAGGAGGAGGCCATTCAGCCCCCTCGAGCCTGTTACACAGGAACAGGAGGAGGCCATTCAGCCCCTCGAAACTGTTACACAGGAACAGGAGGAGGCCTTTCAGCCCGTCAAGCCTGTTACACAGGAACAGGAGGAGGCCATTCAGCCCCTCAAGCCTGGTACACAGGAACAGGAGGAGGCCATTCAGCCCCTCAAGCCTGTTACATAGGAACAGCAGGAAGCCATTCAGCCCCTCGACACTTTTACACAGGAACAGGAGAAATCTATTCAGCCCCACGGGTCCGTTACACAGGAACAGGAGGAGGCCATTCAGCCCCTCAAGCCTGTTACACAGGAACAGGAGGAGGCCATTCTGCCCCTCGAGCCTGTAACATAGGAACAGGAGGAGGCCCATTCAGCCCCTCGACACTTTTACACAGGAACAGCAGAAATCTATTCAGCCCCACGGGTCCGTTACACAGGAACAGGAGGAGCCCATTCAGCACCTCGAGTCTGTTATCCAGGAACAGGAGGAGTCCATTCAGCCCCTCGAGCCCGTTACACAGGAACAGGAGACCATTCAGCCCCTCGAGCCTGTTACACAGGAACAGGAGGAGGCCATTCTGCCCCTCGAGCCTGTAACATAGGAACAGGTGGAGTCCATTCAGACCCTCGACACTATTACACAGGAACAGGAAGAATCCATTCAGTCCCTCGAGCCTGTTATACAGGAACATGAGGAGGCCATTCAGCCCCTCGAGCCTGTTACACAGGAACAGGAGGAAGCCATTCAAAACCTCGAGCCTGTTACACAGGAACAGGAGGAGGCCATTAAGCCCCTCAAGCCTATTACATTTTAACAGGAGGAGGCCATTAAGCCCCTCGAGCCTGTTACACAGGAACAGGAGGAGGCCATTCAGCCCTCTCGAGCCTGTTACATAGGAACAGAAGGAGGCCATTCAGCCCCTCGAGCCTGTTACACAGGAACAGGAGGAGGCCATTCAGCCCCCTCGAGCCTGTTACACTGGAACAGGAGGAGTCCATTCAGCCTCTTGAGCCTGTTACACAGGAAAAGGAGGAGGCCATTCAGCCACTCGAGCCTGTTACACAGGATCAGGAGGAGGCCATTCAGCCCCTCGAGCCTGTTACACAGGAACAGGAGGAGTCCATTCAGCCCCTCGAGCCTGTTACATAGGAACAGGAGGAGGCCATTCAACCCCTCGAGCCTGTTACATAGGAACAGGAGGAGGCCATTCAGCCCCTCGAGCCTGTTATACAGGAACAGGAGGAGGCCGTTCAGCCCCTCGAGCCTGTTACACAGGAACAGGAGCAGGCCATTCAGCCCCTAGATCCTGTTACACAGGAACAGGTGGAGGCCATTCAACCCCTCGAGCCTGTTACACAGGAACAGGAGGAGGCCATTCAGCCCCTCGAGGCTGTTACACAGGAAGAGGAGGAGTCCATTCAGCTCCTCGAGGCTGTTACACAGGAACAGGAGGAGGCCATTCAGCCCTTCGAGCCTGTTACACAGGAACAGCAGGAGGCCGTTCAGCCCCTCGAGCCTGTTACACAGGAACAGGAGCAGGCCATTCAGCCCCTAGATCCTGTTACACAGGAACAGGTGGAGGCCATTCAACCCCTCGAGCCTGTTACACAGGAACAGGAGGAGGCCATTCAGCCGCTCGAGCCTGTTACACAGGCACAGGAGGAGGCCATTCAGCCCCTCGAACCTGTTATACAGGAACAGGAGGAGGCCATTCAGCCTTTCGAAAATGTTACATAGGAACAGAAGGAGGCCATTCAGCCCCTCGAGCCTGTTACAAAGGAACAGGAGGAGGTCATTCAGACCCTCGAGCCTGTTACACAGGAACAGGAGGAGGTCATTCAGACCCTCGAGCCTGTTACTCAGGAACAGGAAGAGGCCCATTCAGCCCCTCGTGCCTGTTATACAGGAAGACGAGGAGACCATTCAGCCCCTCGAGGCTGCTGCACAGCAACAGGAGGAGACCATTCAGCCCCTCGATCCAGTTGCACAGGAGCAGGAGGAGGCCATTCAGCCCCTCAAGCCTGTTATATAGGAACAGGAGGAGGCCATTCAGCCCCTCGAGCCTTTTACACAGTAACAGAAGGAAACCATTCAGCCACTCGAAAATGTTACACAACAACAGAAGGAGGCCATTCAGCCCCTTCGAGCCTGTTACACAGGAACAGGAGGAGGCCATTCAGCCCCTCGAGGCTGTTATACAGGAACAGGAGGAGGCCATTCAGCCCCTCGAGCCTGTTATGCAGGGACAGGAGGAGACCATTCAGCCCCTCGAGCCTGTTATACAGGAACAGGAGGAGACCATTCAGCCCCTCGAGCCTGTTGCACAGGAACAGGAGGAGGCCATTCAGCCCCTCGAGACTGTTACACAGGAACAGGAGGAGGCCCATTCAGCCCAACGAGCCTGTTATACAGGAAAAGGAGGAGGCAATTCAGCCCCTCGAGCCTTTTACATAGGAACAGGAGGAGACCATTCAGCCCCTCGAGCCTGTTAAATAGGAACAGGAGGAGACCATTCAGCCCCTCAAACCTGTTACACAGGAACAGGAGGAGGCCATTCAACTCCTCGAGCCTGTTACACAGGAACAGGAGGAGACCATTCAGCCCCTCGAGCCTGTTACACAGGAACAGGAGGAGATCATTCAGCCCCTCGAGTCCGTTAAACAGTAACAGGAAGAGACCATTCAGCCCCCTCGAGCCTGTTACACAGGAACAGGAGGAGGCCATTCAGCCTTTTGAGCCTGTTAGACAGGAACAGGAGGAGGCCATTCAGCCCCTTGAGCCTGTTACATCGGAACATGAGGAGGCCATTCAGTCCCTCGAGATTGTTACATTGGAACAGGAGGAGACTATTCAGCCCCTCGAGCCTGTTACACAACATCAAGAGGAGGCCATTCTGCCCCTCGATCCTGTAACATTTGGAACAGGAGGAGGCCATTCAGCCCATCAAACCTGTTACACAAGAACAGGAGGAGGCCATTCAGCACCTCGAGCCCTGTTACATTTGGAACAGGAGGAGGCCATTCAGCCCCTCGAGCCTGTTACACAGGAACAGGAGGAAGCCATTCAACCCCTCGAGCCTGTTACACAGGAACAGGAGGAAGCCATTCAACCCCTCGAGCCTGTTACACAGGAACAGGAGGAGGCCATTCAGCCCCTCGAGCCTGTTACACAGGAACAGGAGGAAGCCATTCAACCCCTCGAGCCTGTTACACAGGAACAGGAGGAGGCCATTCAGCCCCTCGAGCCTGTTACAAAGGAACAGGAGGAAGCCATTCAGCCCCTCGAGCCTGTTACACAGGAACAGGAGGAGGCCCATTCAGCCCAACGAGCCTGTGAAACAGGAACAGGAGGAGGCCATTCAGCCCCTCGAGCGTGTTACACAGGAACAGGAGGAGGCCATTCAGCCCCTCGAGCCTTTTACATAGGAACAGGAGGAGACCATTCAGCCCCTCGAGCCTGTTAAATAGGAACAGGAGGAGGCCATTCAGCCCCTCAAACCTGTTACACAGGAACAGGAGGAGGCCATTCAGCTCTTCGAGCCTGTTACACAGGAACAGGAGGAGACCATTCACTCCCTCGAGTCTGTTACACAGGAACAGGAGGAGGCCATTCAGCTCCTCGAGCGTGTTACACAGGAACAGGAGGAGACCATTCACTCCCTCGAGCCTGTTACACAGGAACAGGAGGAGGCCATTTAGCCCCTCGAGTCTGTTACACAGGAACAGGAGGATGCCATTCAGCCCCACGAGCCTGTTACACAGGAACAGGAGGAGGCCATTCAGCCCCTCGAGTCCGTTAAACAGTAACAGGAAGAGAAAATTCAGCCCCCTCGAGCCTGTTACACAGGAATAGGAGGAGGCCATTCAGCCCCTCGAGCCTGCTACACAGGAACAGCAGGAGGCCATTCAGCCCCTCGAGTCTGTTACATTTGGAACAGGAGGAGGCCATTCAACCCCTCGAGCCAGTTACACAGGAACAGGAGGAGGCCATTCAGCCCCTCGAGCCTGTTATACAGGAAAAGGAGGAGGCCATTCAGCCCCTCGAGCCTTTTACATAGGAACAGGAGGAGACCATTCAGCCCCTCGAGCCTGTTAAATAGGAACAGGAGGAGACCATTCAGCCCCTCAAACCTGTTACACAGGAACAGGAGGAGGCCATTCAACTCCTCGAGCCTGTTACACAGGAACAGGAGGAGACCATTCAGCCCCTCGAGCCTGTTACACAGGAACAGGAGGAGATCATTCAGCCCCTCGAGTCCGTTAAACAGTAACAGGAAGAGACCATTCAGCCCACTCGAGCCTGTTACACAGGAACAGGAGGAGGCCATTCAGCCCCTCGAGCCTGCTACACAGGAGCAGCAGGAGGCCATTCAGCCTTTTGAGCCTGTTAGACAGGAACAGGAGGAGGCCATTCAGCCCCTTGAGCCTGTTACATCGGAACATGAGGAGGCCATTCAGTCCCTCGAGATTGTTACATTGGAACAGGAGGAGCCCATTCAGCCCCTCGAGTCTGCTATACAGGAACAGGAGGAGACCATTCAGCCTCTCGAGCTTGTTTCACAGGAACAGGAGGAGACTATTCAGCCCCTCGAGCCTGTTACACAACATCAAGAGGAGGCCATTCAGCCCATCAAACCTGTTACACAAGAACAGGAGGAGGCCATTCAGCACCTCGAGCCCTGTTACATTTGGAACAGGAGGAGGCCATTCAGCCCCTCGAGCCTGTTACGCAGGAACAGGAGGAGGCCATTCAGCCCCTCGATCCTGTTACACAGGAACATGTCAAGTCCATTCAGACCCTCGACACTATTACACAGGAACAGGAAGAGGACATTCAGCCCCTCGAGCCTGTTACACAGGAACAGGAGGAGGCCATTCAGCCCCCTCGAGCCTGTTACACAGGAACAGGAGGAGCCCATTCAGCCCCTCGAGTCCGTTACACAGGAACAGGATGAGGCCCATTCAGCCCCTCGAGCCTGTTACACAGGAACAGGATGAGGCCCATTCAGCCCCTCGAGCCTGTTACACAGGAACAGGATGAGGCCCATTCAGCCCCTCGAGCCTGTTACACAGGAACAGGAGGAGGCCATTCAGCCCCTCGAGCCTGTTACACAGGAACAGGTGGATGCCATTCAGCACGTCGAGCTTGTTACACAGGAACAGGAGGAGGCCATTCAGCCCCTCGAGCCTGTTACACAGGAACAGGAGGAAGCCATTCAGCCCCTCGAGCCTGTTACACAGGAACAGGAGGAGGCCATTCAGCCCCTCGAGCCTGTTACACAGGAACAGGAGGAAGCCATTCAACCCCTCGAGCCTGTTACACTGGAACAGGATGAGGCCATACAGCCCTTCGAGTCTCTTACACAGGAACAGGAGGAGGCCATTTAGCCCCTCGATTCTGTAATACAGGAACAGGGGTATGCCATTCAGCCCCTCGAGCCTGTTACACAGGAACAGGAGGAGGCCATTCAGCTCCTCGAGGCTGTTACACAGGAACAGGAGGAGGCCATTCAGCACCTTGAGCCTGTTATACAGGAACAAGAGGAGGCCATTCAGCCCCTCGAGGCTGTTACACAGGAACAGGAGTAGGCCATTTAGCCCCTTAAGCCAGTTAAACAGGAACAGGAGGAGGCCATTAAGCCCCTCGAGCCTGTTACACAGGAAAAGGAGGAGGCCATTCAGCCCCACCAGCCTGTTACACAGGAACAGGAGGAGGCCATTTAGGCCCTCGAGCCTGTTACACAGGAACAGGAGAAGGCCATTCAGCCCCTCGAGCCTGTTACATAGGAACAGGAGGAGGCCATTCAGCCCCTCGAGACTTTTACATAGGAACAGGAGAAGACCATTCAGCCCCTCGAGCCTGTTAAATAGGAACAGGAGGAGACCATTCAACCCCTCGAGTCTGTTATACAGGAACAGGAGGAGACCATTCAGCCCCTCGAGTATGTTACACAGGAACAGGAGGAGGCCATTCAGCTCCTCGAGCCTGTTACACAGGAACAGGAGGAGGCCATTCGGCCCTTCGAGCCTGTTACACAGGAACAGGAGGAGGCCATTTAGCCCCTCGAGTCTGTTACACAGGAACAGGAGGATGCCATTCAGCCCCTCGAGCCTGTTACACAGGAACAGGAGGAGGCCATTCAGCCCCTCGAGTCCGTTAAACAGTAACAGGAAGAGACCATTCAGCCCCCTCGAGCTTGTTTCACAGGAACAGGAGGAGGCAATTCAGCCCCTCGAGTTTGTTACATAAGAACAGGAGGAGGCCCATTCAGCCCAACGAGCCTGTTATACAGGAACAGGAGGAGTCCATTCAGCCCCTCGAGCCTTTTACACAGGAATAGGAGGAGGCCATTCAGCCCCTCGAGCCTTTTACACTGGAACAGGATGAGGCCATACAGCCCTTCGAGTCTCTTACACAGGAACAGGAGGAGGCCATTTAGCCCCTCGATTCTGTAATACAGGAACAGGGGTATGCCATTCAGCCCCTCGAGCCTGTTACACAGGAATAGGAGGATGCCATTCAGCCCCTCGAGTCTGTTACACACGAACAGGAGGAGGCCATTCAGCCCCACGAGCCTGTTACACAGGAACAGGAGGAGGCCATTCAGCCCCACGAGCCTGTTACACAGGAACAGGAGGAGGCCATTTAGCCCCTCGAGTCTGTTACACAGGAACAGGTGGATGCCATTCAGCCCCACGAGCCTGTTACACAGGAACAGGAGGAGGCCATTTAGCCCCTCGAGTCTGTTACACAGGAACAGGAGGAGGCCATTCAGCCCCACGAGCCTGTTACACAGGAACAGGAGGAGGCCATTCAGCCCCTCGAGTCCGTCAAACAGTAACAGGAAGAGACCATTCAGCCCTCTCGAGCCCTGTTACATTAGGAACATGTGAGTGCCATGCTGCCCCTCGAGCCTGTTACACAGGAACAGGAGGAGGCCATTCAGCCCCCTCGAGCCTGTTACACAGGAACAGGAGGAGACCATTCAGCCCCTCGAGCTTGTTTCACAGGAACAGGAGGAGGCCATTCAGCCCCTCGAGCCTGTTACACAGGAACAGGAGGAGGCCCATTCAGCCCAACGAGCCTGTGAAACAGGAACAGGAGGAGGCCATTCAGCCACTCGAGCGTGTTACACAGGAACAGGAGGAGGCCATTCAGCCCCTCGAGCCTTTTACATAGGAACAGGAGGAGACCATTCAGCCCCTCGAGCCTGTTAAATAGGAAAAGGAGGAGGTCATTCAGCTCTTCGAGCCTGTTACACAGGAACAGGAGGAGACCATTCAGCCCCTCAAACCTGTTACACAGGAACAGGAGGAGGCCATTCAGCTCCTCGAGCCTGTTACACAGGAACAGGAGGAGGCCATTCAGCTCTTCGAGCCTGTTACACAGGAACAGGAGGAGACCATTCACTCCCTCGAGTCTGTTACACAGGAACAGGAGGAGGCCATTCAGCTCCTCGAGCCTGTTACACAGGAACAGGAGGAGGCCATTCGGCCCTTCGAGCGTGTTACACAGGAACAGGAGGAGACCATTCACTCCCTCGAGCCTGTTACACAGGAACAGGAGGAGGCCATTTAGCCCCTCGAGTCTGTTACACAGGAACAGGAGGATGCCATTCAGCCCCACGAGCCTGTTACACAGGAACAGGAGGAGGCCATTCAGCCCCTCGAGTCCGTTAAACAGTAACAGGAAGAGAAAATTCAGCCCCCTCGAGCCTGTTACACAGGAATAGGAGGAGGCCATTCAGCCCCTCGAGCCTGCTACACAGGAACAGCAGGAGGCCATTCAGCCTTTTGAGCCTGTTACATCAGAACATGAGGAGGCCATTCAGTCCCTCGAGATTGTTACATTGGAACAGGAGGAGCCCATTCAGCCCCTCGAGTTTGTTATACAGGAACAGGAGGAGACCATTCAGCCCCTCGAGCTTGTTTCACAGGAACAGGAGGAGACTATTCAGCCCCTCGAGCCTGTTACACAGCAACAGGAGGAGGCCATTCAACCCCTCGAGCCTGTTACATAGGAACAGGAGGAGGCCATTCAGCCCCTCGAGCCTGTTACGCAACATCAGGAGGAGGCCATTCTGCCCCTCGAGCCTGTAACATTTGGAACAGGAGGAGGCCATTCAGTTCATCAAACCTGTTACACAAGAACAGGAGGAGGCCATTCAGCACCTCGAGCCCTGTTACATTTGGAACAGGAGGAGGCCATTCAGCCCCTCGATCCTGTTACACAGGAACAGGTCGAGTCCATTCAGACCCTCGACACTATTACACAGGAACAGGAAGAGGACATTCAGCCCCTCGAGCCTGTTACACAGGAACAGGAGGAGGCCATTCAGCCCCTCGAGCCTGTTATACAGGAACAGGAGGAGGCCATTCAGCCCCTCGAACCTGTTATACAGGAAGAGGAGGCGACCATTCAGCCCCTCGAGCCTGTTACACTGGAACAGGAGGAGGCCCATTCAGACACCTCGAGCCTGTTACACAGGAACAGGAGGAGACCATTCAGCCCCCTCGAGCCTGTTACACAGGAACAGGAGGAGGCCATTCAGCCCCTCGAGCCTGTTACACAGGAACAGGAGGAGCCCATTCAGCCCCTCGAGCCTGTTACACAGGAACAGGATAAGGCCCATTCAGCCCCTCGAGCCTGTTACACAGGAACAGGATGAGGCCCATTCAGCCCCTGGAGCCTGTTACACAGGAACAGGAGGAGGCCATTCAGCACGTCGAGCTGTTACACAGGAACAGGAGGAGGCCATTTAGCCCATTGAGCTTGTTACACAGGAACAGGAGGAGGCCATTCATCCCCTTGAGCCTGTTACACAGGAACAGGAGGAAGCCATTCAACCCCTCGAGCCTGTTACACAGGAACAGGAGGAGGCCATTCAGCCCCTCGAGCCTGTTACACAGAAACAGGAAGAGGCCATTCATCCCCTCGAGCCTGTTACACAGGAACAGGAGGAGGCCATTCAGCCTCTCGATCCTGTTACACAGGAACAGGAGGAGGCCATTCAGCCCTCGAGCCTGTTACACAGGAACAGGAGGAGGCCATTCAGCCCCTCGAGCCTGTTACACAGGAACAGGAGGAGACCATTCAGCCCCTCGAGCCTGTTACACAGGAACAGGAGGAGCCATTCAGCCCCTCGAGCCTGTTACACAGGAACAGGAGGAGGCCATTCAGCCCCTCGAGCCTGTTACACAGGAACAGGAGGAGGCCATTCAGCCCCTCGAGCCTGTTACACAGGAACAGGAGGAGGCCATTCAGCCCCTCGAGTCCTGTTACACAGGAACAGGAGGAGGCCATTCAGCCCCTCGATCCTGTTACACAGGAACAGGAGGAGGCCATTCAGCCCCTCGAGCCTGTTACACAGGAACAGGAGGAGGCCATTCAGCCCCTCGAGGCCTGTTACACAGGAACAGGAGGAGGCCATTCAGCCCCTCGAGCCTGTTACACAGGAACAGGAGGAGGCCATTCAGCCCCTCGAGCCTGTTACACAGGAACAGGAGGAGGCCATTCAGCCCCTCGAGCCTGTTACACAGGAACAGGAGGAGGCCATTAAGCCCCTCGAGCCTGTTACACAGGAAAAGGAGGAGGCCATTCAGCCCCACCAGCCTGTTACACAGGAACAGGAGGAGGCCATTTAGGCCCTCGAGCCTGTTACACAGGAACAGGAGAAGGCCATTCAGCCCCTCGAGCCTGTTACATAGGAACAGGAGGAGGCCATTCAGCCCCTCGAGACTTTTACATAGGAACAGGAGAAGACCATTCAGCCCCTCGAGCCTGTTAAATAGGAACAGGAGGAGACCATTCAACCCCTCGAGTCTGTTATACAGGAACAGGAGGAGACCATTCAGCCCCTCGAGTATGTTACACAGGAACAGGAGGAGGCCATTCAGCTCCTCGAGCCTGTTACACAGGAACAGGAGGAGGCCATTCGGCCCTTCGAGCCTGTTACACAGGAACAGGAGGAGGCCATTTAGCCCCTCGAGTCTGTTACACAGGAACAGGAGGATGCCATTCAGCCCCTCGAGCCTGTTACACAGGAACAGGAGGAGGCCATTCAGCCCCTCGAGTCCGTTAAACAGTAACAGGAAGAGACCATTCAGCCCCCTCGAGCTTGTTTCACAGGAACAGGAGGAGGCAATTCAGCCCCTCGAGTTTGTTACATAAGAACAGGAGGAGGCCCATTCAGCCCAACGAGCCTGTTATACAGGAACAGGAGGAGTCCATTCAGCCCCTCGAGCCTTTTACACAGGAATAGGAGGAGGCCATTCAGCCCCTCGAGCCTTTTACACTGGAACAGGATGAGGCCATACAGCCCTTCGAGTCTCTTACACAGGAACAGGAGGAGGCCATTTAGCCCCTCGATTCTGTAATACAGGAACAGGGGTATGCCATTCAGCCCCTCGAGCCTGTTACACAGGAATAGGAGGATGCCATTCAGCCCCTCGAGTCTGTTACACACGAACAGGAGGAGGCCATTCAGCCCCACGAGCCTGTTACACAGGAACAGGAGGAGGCCATTCAGCCCCACGAGCCTGTTACACAGGAACAGGAGGAGGCCATTTAGCCCCTCGAGTCTGTTACACAGGAACAGGTGGATGCCATTCAGCCCCACGAGCCTGTTACACAGGAACAGGAGGAGGCCATTTAGCCCCTCGAGTCTGTTACACAGGAACAGGAGGAGGCCATTCAGCCCCACGAGCCTGTTACACAGGAACAGGAGGAGGCCATTCAGCCCCTCGAGTCCGTCAAACAGTAACAGGAAGAGACCATTCAGCCCTCTCGAGCCCTGTTACATTAGGAACATGTGAGTGCCATGCTGCCCCTCGAGCCTGTTACACAGGAACAGGAGGAGGCCATTCAGCCCCCTCGAGCCTGTTACACAGGAACAGGAGGAGACCATTCAGCCCCTCGAGCTTGTTTCACAGGAACAGGAGGAGGCCATTCAGCCCCTCGAGCCTGTTACACAGGAACAGGAGGAGGCCCATTCAGCCCAACGAGCCTGTGAAACAGGAACAGGAGGAGGCCATTCAGCCACTCGAGCGTGTTACACAGGAACAGGAGGAGGCCATTCAGCCCCTCGAGCCTTTTACATAGGAACAGGAGGAGACCATTCAGCCCCTCGAGCCTGTTAAATAGGAAAAGGAGGAGGTCATTCAGCTCTTCGAGCCTGTTACACAGGAACAGGAGGAGACCATTCAGCCCCTCAAACCTGTTACACAGGAACAGGAGGAGGCCATTCAGCTCCTCGAGCCTGTTACACAGGAACAGGAGGAGGCCATTCAGCTCTTCGAGCCTGTTACACAGGAACAGGAGGAGACCATTCACTCCCTCGAGTCTGTTACACAGGAACAGGAGGAGGCCATTCAGCTCCTCGAGCCTGTTACACAGGAACAGGAGGAGGCCATTCGGCCCTTCGAGCGTGTTACACAGGAACAGGAGGAGACCATTCACTCCCTCGAGCCTGTTACACAGGAACAGGAGGAGGCCATTTAGCCCCTCGAGTCTGTTACACAGGAACAGGAGGATGCCATTCAGCCCCACGAGCCTGTTACACAGGAACAGGAGGAGGCCATTCAGCCCCTCGAGTCCGTTAAACAGTAACAGGAAGAGAAAATTCAGCCCCCTCGAGCCTGTTACACAGGAATAGGAGGAGGCCATTCAGCCCCTCGAGCCTGCTACACAGGAACAGCAGGAGGCCATTCAGCCTTTTGAGCCTGTTACATCAGAACATGAGGAGGCCATTCAGTCCCTCGAGATTGTTACATTGGAACAGGAGGAGCCCATTCAGCCCCTCGAGTTTGTTATACAGGAACAGGAGGAGACCATTCAGCCCCTCGAGCTTGTTTCACAGGAACAGGAGGAGACTATTCAGCCCCTCGAGCCTGTTACACAGCAACAGGAGGAGGCCATTCAACCCCTCGAGCCTGTTACATAGGAACAGGAGGAGGCCATTCAGCCCCTCGAGCCTGTTACGCAACATCAGGAGGAGGCCATTCTGCCCCTCGAGCCTGTAACATTTGGAACAGGAGGAGGCCATTCAGTTCATCAAACCTGTTACACAAGAACAGGAGGAGGCCATTCAGCACCTCGAGCCCTGTTACATTTGGAACAGGAGGAGGCCATTCAGCCCCTCGATCCTGTTACACAGGAACAGGTCGAGTCCATTCAGACCCTCGACACTATTACACAGGAACAGGAAGAGGACATTCAGCCCCTCGAGCCTGTTACACAGGAACAGGAGGAGGCCATTCAGCCCCTCGAGCCTGTTATACAGGAACAGGAGGAGGCCATTCAGCCCCTCGAACCTGTTATACAGGAAGAGGAGGCGACCATTCAGCCCCTCGAGCCTGTTACACTGGAACAGGAGGAGGCCCATTCAGACACCTCGAGCCTGTTACACAGGAACAGGAGGAGACCATTCAGCCCCCTCGAGCCTGTTACACAGGAACAGGAGGAGGCCATTCAGCCCCTCGAGCCTGTTACACAGGAACAGGAGGAGCCCATTCAGCCCCTCGAGCCTGTTACACAGGAACAGGATAAGGCCCATTCAGCCCCTCGAGCCTGTTACACAGGAACAGGATGAGGCCCATTCAGCCCCTGGAGCCTGTTACACAGGAACAGGAGGAGGCCATTCAGCACGTCGAGCTGTTACACAGGAACAGGAGGAGGCCATTTAGCCCATTGAGCTTGTTACACAGGAACAGGAGGAGGCCATTCATCCCCTTGAGCCTGTTACACAGGAACAGGAGGAAGCCATTCAACCCCTCGAGCCTGTTACACAGGAACAGGAGGAGGCCATTCAGCCCCTCGAGCCTGTTACACAGAAACAGGAAGAGGCCATTCATCCCCTCGAGCCTGTTACACAGGAACAGGAGGAGGCCATTCAGCCTCTCGATCCTGTTACACAGGAACAGGAGGAGGCCATTCAGCCCTCGAGCCTGTTACACAGGAACAGGAGGAGGCCATTCAGCCCCTCGAGCCTGTTATACAGGAAGAGGAGGCGACCATTCAGCCCCTCGAGCCTGTTATACAGGAAGAGGAGGCGACCATTCAGCCCCTCGAGCCTGTTGCACAGGAACAGGAGGAGGCCATTCAGCCCTTCGAGCCTGTTACAGAGGAACAGAAGGAGGCCTTTCAGCCCCTCGAGCCTGTTACACAGGAACAGGAGGAGACCATTCAGCCCCTCGAGCCTGTTGCACAGGAACAGGAGTAGGCCATTTAGCCCCTCGAACCTGTTACATTTGGAACAGGAGGAGGCCATTCAGCCCATCGAGTTTCTTACACAGCAACAGAAGGATGCCATTCAGCCCCTCAAGCCTGCTGCACAGGAACAGGAGGAGGCCATTCAGCCCCTTGATCCTGTTACATAGGAACAGGAGGAGGACATTCAGCCCCTTGATCCTGTTACACAGGAACAGGAGGAGGCCATTCAGACCCTCGAGGCTGTTACACAGGAACAGGAGGAAGCCATTTTGCCCCTTAAGCCTGTTACACAGGAACAGGAGGAGGCCATTCAGCCCTTCGAGTCTTTTACACAGGAACGGAGGAAGCAATACAGCCCCTCGAGCCTGTTACACAGGAACAGGAGGAGGCCATTCAGCCCCTCGAGCGTGTTACACAGGAACAGGAGGAGGCCAATCAGCCCCTCGAGCCTTTTACATAGGAACAGGAGGAGACCATTCAGCCCCTCGAGCCTTTTAAATTGGAACAGGTGGAGACCATTCAGCCCCTCAAACCTGTTACACAGGAACAGGAGGAGGCCATTCAGCTCCTCGAGCCTGTTACACAGGAACAGGTGGAGACCATTCAGCCCCTCGAGCCTGTTACACAGGAATAGGAGGATGCCATTCAGCCCCTCGAGTCTGTTACACACGAACAGGAGGAGGCCATTCAGCCCCACGAGCCTGTTACACAGGAACAGGAGGAGGCCATTCAGCCCCACGAGCCTGTTACACAGTAACAGGAGGAGGCCATTTAGCCCCTCGAGTCTGTTACACAGGAACAGGAGGATGCCATTCAGCCCCACGAGCCTGTTACACAGGAACAGGAGGAGGCCATTTAGCCCCTCGAGTCTGTTACACAGGAACAGGAGGAGGCCATTCAGCCCCACGAGCCTGTTACACAGGAACAGGAGGAGGCCATTTAGCCCCTCGAGTCTGTTACACAGGAACAGGAGGAGGCCATTCGGCCCCACGAGCCTGTTACACAGGAACAGGAGGAGGCCATTCAGCCCCTCGAGCCTGTTACACAGGAACAGGAGGAGACCATTCAGCCCCTCGAGCTTGTTTCACAGGAACAGGAGGAGGCCATTCAGCCCCTCGAGCCTGTTACACAGGAACAGGAGGAGGCCCATTCAGCCCAACGAGCCTGTGAAACAGGAACAGGAGGAGGCCATTCAGCCCCTCGAGCCTGCTACACAGGAACAGCAGGAGGCCATTCAGCCTTTTGAGCCTGTTACATCAGAACATGAGGAGGCCATTCAGCCCAAC
This sequence comes from Squalus acanthias, assembly GCA_030390025.1. Lineage (NCBI taxonomy): Eukaryota > Metazoa > Chordata > Chondrichthyes > Squaliformes > Squalidae > Squalus > Squalus acanthias. The sequence goes on from JASTWF010000604.1 coordinate 172,315, forward strand.
GAGTCTGTTACACAGGAACAGGAGGAGACCATTCAGCCCCTCGAGCTTGTTTCACAGGAACAGGAGGAGACTATTCAGCCCCTCGAGCCTGTTACACAGCAACAGGAGGAGGCCATTCAACCCCTCGAGCCTGTTACATAGGAACAGGAAGAGGCCATTCAGCCCCTCGAGCCTGTTACACAACATCAGGAGGAGGCCATTCTGCCCCTCGAGCCTGTAACATTTGGAACAGGAGGAGGCCATTCAGCCCATCAAACCTGTTACACAAGAACAGGAGGAGGCCATTCAGCACCTCGAGCCCTGTTACATTTGGAACAGGAGGAGGCCATTCAGCCCCTCGATCCTGTTACACAGGAACAAGTCGAGTCCATTCAGACCCTCGACACTATTACACAGGAACAGGAAGAGGACATTCAGCCCCTCGAGCCTGTTACACAGGAACAGGAGGAGGCCATTCAGCCCCCCTCGAGCCTGTTACACAGGAACAGGATGAGGCCCATTCAGCCCCTCGAGCCTGTTACACAGGAACAGGATGAGGCCCATTCAGCCCCTCGAGCCTGTTACACAGGAACAGGAGGAGGCCATTCAGCCCCTCGAGCCTGTTAAACAGGAACATTTGGATGCCATTCAGCCCCTCGAGCCTGTTAAACAGGAACATTTGGATGCCATTCAGCACGTCGAGCTGTTACACAGGAACAGGAGGAGGCCATTTAGCCCATTGAGCTTGTTACACAGGAACAGGAGGAGGCCATTCAGCCCCTCGAGCCTGTTACACAGGAACAGGAGGAAGCCATTCAACACCTCGAGCCTGTTACACAGGAACAGGAAGAGGCCATTCATCCCCTCGAGCCTGTTACACAGGAACAGGAGGAGGCCATTCAGCCTCTCGAGCCTGTTACACAGGAACAGGAGGAGGCCATTCAGCCCCTCGAGCCTGTTATACAGGAAGAGGAGGCGACCATTCAGCCCCTCGAGCCTGTTGCACAGGAACAGGAGGAGGCCATTCAGCCCTTCGAGCCTGTTACAGAGGAACAGGAGGAGGCCTTTCAGCCCCTCGAGCCTGTTACACAGGAACAGGAGGAGACCATTCAGCCCCTCGAGCCAGTTATACAGGAACAGGAGGAGTCCATTAAGCCCAGCGAACCTGTTACACAGGAACAGGAGGAGACCATTCAGCCCCTCGAGCCTGTTGCACAGGAACAGGAGGAGGCCATTCGGCCCCTCGAGCCTGTTACACAGGAGCAGGAGTAGGCCATTTAGCCCCTCGAACCTGTTACATTTGGAACAGGAGGAGGCCATTCAGCCCATCGAGTTTCTTACACAGCAACAGAAGGATGCCATTCAGCCCCTCAAGCCTGCAGCACAGGAACAGGAGGATGCCACTCAGTCCCTCGAGCCTGTTACACAGGAACAGGAGGAGGCCATTCAGCCCCTTGATCCTGTTACATAGGAACAGGAGGAGGACATTCAGCCCCTTGATCCTGTTACACAGGAACAGGCGGAGGCCATTCAGACCCTCGAGGCTGTTACACAGGAACAGGAGGAAGCCATTTTGCCCCTTAAGCCTGTTACACAGGAACAGGAGGAGGCCATTCAGCCCTTCGAGTCTTTTACACAGGAACGGAGGAAGCAATACAGCCCCTCGAGCCTGTTACACAGAAACAGAAGGAGGCCATTCAGCCACTTGAGCCTGTTACATAGGAACAGGAGGAGGCCATTCAGCCCATTGAGCCTGTTACATAGGAACAGGAGGACGCCATTCAGCCCTTTGAGCCTGTTACATAGGAACAGGAGGAGACCGTTCAGCCTCTCGAGCCTGTTACACAGAAACAGAAGGAGGCCATTCAGTCCCTCGAGCCTATTACACAGGAACAGGAGTGGCCATTCAGCCGCTCGAGCCTGTTACACAGGAACAGAAGGAGGCCATTCAGCCCCAATAGCCTGTTACACAGGAACAGGAGGAGACCATTCAGCCCCTCGAGCTTGTTACACAGGAGCAGGAGGAAGCCATTCAGCCTTTTGAGCCTGCTGCACAGGAACAGGAGGAGGCCATTCAGCCCCTCGAGCCTGTATCACAGGAACAGGAGGAAGCCATTCACCCCCTCGATACTGTTACACAGGAACAGGAAGAGGCCATTGTGCCCCTCGAGCCTGTTACACAGGAACAGGATGAGGCCATACAGCCCTTCGAGTCTCTTACACAGGAACAGGAGGAGGACATTCAGCCCCTCGAGCCTGTTACACAGGAACAGGAGGAGGCCATTCAGACACTCGAGCCTGTTACACAGGAACAGGAGGAGGCCATTCAGCCCCACCAGCCTGTTACACAGGAACAGGAGGAGGCCATTCAGCCCCTCGAGCCTGTTACACAGGAACAGGAGAAGGCCATTCAGCCCCTCGAGCCTGTTACATAGGATGAGGAGGAGGCCATTCAGCCCCTACAGACTGTTACACAGGAACAGGAGGAGGCCATTCAGCCCCTCGAGCCTGTTACACAGGAACAGGAGAAGGCCATTCAGCCCCTCGAGCCTGTTACATAGGAACAGGAGGAGGCCATTGAGCCCCTCGAGTCCGTTAAACAGAAACAGGAAGAGACCATGCAGCCCCTCGAGCCTGTTACACAGGAACAGGAGGAGGCCATTCAGCCCCTCGAGCCTGTTACATAGGAATAGGAGGAGGCCATTCAGCCCCTCGAGCTTGTTTCACAGGAACAGGAGGAGGCCATTCAGCCCCTCGAGCCTTTTACATAGGAACAGGAGGAGACCATTCAGCCCCTCGAGCCTGTTAAATAGGAACAGGAGGAGACCATTCAGCCCCTCAAACCTGTTACACAGGAACAGGAGGAGGCCATTCAGCCCCTCGAGCCTGTTACACAGGAACAGGAGGAGCCCATTCAGCTCCTCAAACCTGTTACACAGGAACAGGAGGAGGCCATTCAGCTCCTCGAGCCTGTTACACAGGAACAGGTGGAGACCATTCAGCCCCTCGAGCCTGTTACACAGCAACAAGTGGAGACCATTCAGCCCCTCGAGTCTGTTACACACGAACAGGAGGAGGCCATTCAGCTCCTCGAGCCTGTTACACAAACAGGAGGAGGCCATTCGGCCCTTCGAGCCTGTTACAGAGGAACAGGAGGAGGCCATTTAGCCCCTCAAGTCTGTTACACAGGAACAGGAGGATGCCATTCAGCCCCTCGAGCCTGTTACACAGGAACAGGAGGAGGCCATTCAGCCCCTCGAGTCCGTTAAACAGTAACAGGAAGAGACCATTCAGCCCCCTCGAGCCTGTTACACAGGAATAGGAGGAGGCCATTCAGCCCCTCGAGCCTGCTACACAGGAACAGCAGGAGGCCATTCAGCCTTTTGAGCCTGTTACACAGGAACAGGAGGAGGCCCATTCAGCCCCTCGAGATTGTTACATTGGTACAGGAGGAGGCCATTCGTCCCTTCGAGCCTGTTAGACAGGAACAGGAGGAGGCCATTCAGTCCCTCGAGATTGTTACATTGGTACAGGAGGAGGCCATTCGGCCCTTCGAGCCTGTTACACAGGAACAGGAGGAGGCCATTTAGCCCCTCGAGTTTGTTACACAGGAACAGGAGGATGCCATTCAGCCCCTCGAGCCTGTTACATAGGAACAGGAGGAGGCCATTCAGCCCCACGAGCCTGTTACACAGGAACAGGAGGAGGCCATTCAGCCCCTCGAGTCCGTCAAACAGTAACAGGAAGAGACCATTCAGCCCTTTGAGCCTGTTACATAGGAACAGGAGGAGGCCATTCAGTAACTCGAGCCTGTTACACAGAAACAGGAGGAGGCCATTCAGCCCCTCGAGGCTGCTACACAGGAACAGGAGGAGGCCATTCAGCCTCTCGAGCCTGTTACACAGGAACAGGAGGAGGCCATTCAGCCCCTCGAGCCTGTTACAAAGGAGCAGGAGGAGACCATTCAGCCCCTCGAGTCTGTTATACAGGAACAGGAGGAGTCCATTAAGCCCCTCGAGCCAGTTACACAGGAACAGGAGGAGGCCATTCAGCCCCTCGAGCCTGTTACACAGGAACAGGAGGAGGCCATTCGGCCCTTTGAGCGTGTTACACAGGAACAGGAGGAGACCATTCACTCCCTCGAGCCTGTTACACAGGAACAGGAGGATGCCATTCAGCCCCACGAGCCTGTTACACAGGAACAGGAGGATGCCATTCAGCCCCACGAGCCTGTTACACAGGAACAGGAGGAGGCCATTCAGTCCCTCGAGTCCGTTAAACAGTAACAGGAAGAGAAAATTCAGCCCCCTAGAGCCTGTTACACAGGAATAGGAGGAGGCCATTCAGCCCCTCGAGCCTGCTACACAGGAACAGCAGGAGGCCATTCAGCCTTTTGAGCCTGTTACATCAGAACATGAGGAGGCCATTCAGTCCCTCGAGATTGTTACATTGGAACAGGAGGAGGCCATTCAGCCCCTCGAGTCTGTTATACAGGAACAGGAGGAGGCCATTCAGTCCCTCGAGTTGTTACACAGGAACAGGAGGAGGCCATTCAGCCCATCGAGCCTGTTACACAGCAACAGGAGGAGGCCATTCAACCCCTCGAGCCTGTTACATAGGAACAGGAGGAGGCCATTCAGCCCCTCGAGCCTGTTACACAACATCAGGAGGAGGCCATTCTGCCCCTCGAGCCTGTAACATTTGGAACAGGAGGAGGCCATTCAGCCCATCAAACCTGTTACACAAGAACAGGAGGAGGCCATTCAGCACCTCGAGCCCTGTTACATTTGGAACAGGAGGAGGCCATTCAGCCACTCGATCCTGTTACACAGGAACAGGTCGAGTCCATTCAGACCCTCGACACTATTACACAGGAACAGGAAGAGGACATTCAGCCCCTCGAGCCTGTTACACAGGAACAGGAGGAGGCCATTCAGCCCCCCTCGAGCCTGTTACACAGGAACAGGAGGAGCCCATTCAGCCCCTCGAGCCTGTTACACAGGAACAGGATGAGGCCCATTCAGCCCCTCGAGCCTGTTACACAGGAACAGGATGAGGCCCATTCAGCCCCTCGAGCCTGTTACACAGGAACAGGAGGAGGCCATTCAGCCCCTCGAGCCTGTTAAACAGGAACATTTGGATGCCATTCAGCACGTCGAGCTGTTACACAGGAACAGGAGGAAGCCATTCAGCCCCTCGAGGCTGTTACACAGGAACAGGAGGAAGCCATTCAGCCCCTCGAGGCTGTTACACAGAAACAGGAAGAGGCCATTCATCCCCTCGAGCCTGTTACACAGGAACAGGAGGAAGCCATTCAGCCCCTCGAGGCTGTTACACAGAAACAGGAAGAGGCCATTCATCCCCTCGAGCCTGTTACACAGGAGCAGGAGGAGGGCATTCAGCCCCTCGAGCCTGTTACACAGGAACAGGAGGAGGACCATTCAGCCCCTCGAGCCTGTTATACAGGAAGAGGAGGTGACCATTCAGCCCCTCGAGCCTGTTGCACAGGAACAGGAGGAGGCCATTCAGCCCTTCGAGCCTGTTACAGAGGAACAGGAGGAGACCATTCAGCCCCTCGAGCCAGTTATACAGGAACAGGAGGAGACCATTCAGCCCCTCGAGCCAGTTATACAGGAACAGGATGAGTCCATTAAGCCCAGCGAACCTGTTATACAGGAACAGGAGGAGACCATTCAGCCCCTCGAGCCTGTTGCACAGGAACAGGAGTAGGCCATTTAGCCCCTCGAACCTGTTACATTTGGAACAGGAGGAGGCCATTCAGCCCATCGAGTTTCTTACACAGCAACAGAAGGATGCCATTCAGCCCCTCAAGCCTGCTGCACAGGAACAGGAGGATGCCACTCAGTCCCTCGAGCCTGTTACACAGGAACAGGAGGAGGCCATTCAGCCCCTTGATCCTGTTACATAGGAACAGGAGGAGGACATTCAGCCCCTTGATCCTGTTACACAGGAACAGGAGGAGGCCATTCAGACCCTCGAGGCTGTTACACAGGAACAGGAGGAAGCCATTTTGCCCCTAGAGCCTGTTACACAGGAACAGGAGGAGGCCATTCAGCCCTTCGAGTCTTTTACACAGGAACGGAGGAAGCAATACAGCCCCTCGAGCCTGTTACACAGAAACAGAAGGAGGCCATTCAGCCACTTGAGCTGTTACATAGGAACAGGAGGAGGCCATTCAGCCCATTGAGCCTGTTACATAGGAACAGGAGGACGCCATTCAGCCCTTTGAGCCTGTTACATAGGAACAGGAGGAGGCCGTTCAGCCTCTCGAGCCTGTTACACATAAACAGAAGGAGGCCATTCAGTCCCTCGAGCCTATTACACAGGAACAGGAGTGGCCATTCAGCCGCTCGAGCCTGTTACACAGGAACAGAAGGAGGCCATTCAGCCCCAGGAGCCTGTTACACAGGAACAGGAGGGGACCATTCAGCCCCTCGAGCTTGTTACACAGGAGCATGAGGAAGCCATTCAGCCTTTTGAGCCTGCTGCACAGGAACAGGAGGAGGCCATTCAGCCCCTCGAGCCTGTATCACAGGAACAGGAGGAAGCCATTCACCCCCTCGATACTGTTACACAGGAACAGGAAGAGGCCATTGTGCCCCTCGAGCCTGTTACACAGGAACAGGATGAGGCCATACAGCCCTTCGAGTCTCTTACACAGGAAGAGGAGGAGGACATTCAGCCCCTCGAGCCTGTTACACAGGAACAGGAGGAGGCCATTCAGCCACTCGAGCCTGTTACACAGGAACAGGAGGAGGCCATTCAGCCCCACCAGCCTGTTACACAGGAACAGGAGGAGGCCATTCAGCCCCTCGAGCCTGTTACACAGGAACAGGAGAAGGCCATTCAGCCCCTCGAGCCTGTTACATAGGATGAGGAGGAGGCCATTCAGCCCCTCCAGACTGTTCCACAGGAACAGGAGGAGGCCATTCAGCCCCTCGAGCCTGTTACACAGGAACAGGAGAAGGCCATTCAGCCCCTCGAGCCTGTTACATAGGAACAGGAGGAGGCCATTCAGCCCCTCGAGCCTATTACACAGGAACAGGAGGAGGCCATTCAGCCCCTCGAGCTTGTTTCACAGGAACAGGAGGAGGCCATTCAGCCCCTCGAGTTTGTTACATAAGAACAGGAGGAAGCCATTCAGCCCCTCGAGCCTGTTACACAGGAACAGGAGGAGGCCCATTCAGTCCCTCGTGTCCGTTATACAGGAGCAGTAGGAGGCCATTCAGCCCCTCGAGCCTGTTACACAGGAACAGGAGGAGGCCATTCAGCCCCTCGAGCCTGTTAAATAGGAACAGGAGGAGGCCATTCAGCTCCTCAAACCTGTTACACAGGAACAGGAGGAGGCCATTCAGCTCCTCGAGCCTGTTACACAGGAACAGGTGGAGACCATTCAGCCCCTCGAGCCTGTTACACAGGAACAGGTGGAGACCATTCAGCCCCTCGAGTCTGTTACACACGAACAGGAGGAGGCCATTCAGCTCCTCGAGCCTGTTACACAAACAGGAGGAGGCCATTCGGCCCTTCGAGCCTGTTACAGAGGAACAGGAGGAGGCCATTTAGCCCCTCAAGTCTGTTACACAGGAACAGGAGGATGCCATTCAGCCCCTCGAGCCTGTTACACAGGAACAGGAGGAGGCCATTCAGCCCCTCGAGTCCGTTAAACAGTAACAGGAAGAGACCATTCAGCCCCCTCGAGCCTGTTACACAGGAATAGGAGGAGGCCATTTAGCCCCTCGAGTCTGTTACACAGGAACAGGAGGATGCCATTCAGCCCCTCGAGCCTGCTAAACAGGAACATGAGGAGGCCATTCAGCCCCTCGAGTCTGTTATACAGGAACAGGAGGAGGCCATTCAGCCCAACGAGCCTGTTGCACAGGAACAGGAGGAGGCCATTCAGCCCCACGAGCCTGTTACACAGGAACAGGAGGAGGCCATTCAGCCCCTCGAGTCCGTCAAACAGTAACAGGAAGAGACCATTCAGCCCTCTCGAGCCCTGTTACATTAGGAACATGTGAGTGCCATGCAGCCCCTCGAGCCTGTTACATAGGAACAGGAGGACGCCATTCAGCCCTTTGAGCCTGTTACATAGGAACAGGAGGAGGCCATTCAGCAACTCGAGCCTGTTACATCGGAACATAAGGAGGCCATTCAGCCTCTCGAGCCTGTTACACAGAAACAGAAGGAGGCCATTCAGTCCCTCGAGCCTATTACACAGGAACAGGAGGAGGCCATTCAGCCGCTCGAGCCTGTTACACAGGAACAGAAGGAGGCCATTCAGCCCCAGGAGCCTGTTACACAGGAACAGGAGGAGACCATTCAGCCCCTCGAGCTTGTTACACAGGAGCAGGAGGAAGCCATTCAGCCCCTCGAGCCTGTATCACAGGAACATGAGGAAGCCATTCACCCCCTCGATACTGTTACACAGGAACAGGAAGAGGCCATTGTGCCCCTCGAGCCTGTTTCACAGGAACAGGATGAGGCCATACAGCCCTTCGAGTCTCTTACACAGGAACAGGAGGAGGACATTCAGCCCCTTGAGCCTGTTACACAGGAACAGGAGAAGGCCATTCAGCCCCTCGAGCCTGTTATACAGGAACAGGAGGAGGCCATTCAGCCCCTCGAGTCTGTTACACAGGAACAGGAAGAGGCCATTCAGCCACTCGAAAATGTTACACAACAACAGAAGGAGGCCATTCAGCCCCTTCGAGCCTGTTACACAGGAACAGGAGGAGGCCATTCAGCCCCTCGAGCCTGTTATACAGGAACAGGAGGAGGCCATTCAGCCCCTCGAGCCTGTTACGCAGGAACAGGTGGAGGGCATTCAGCCCCTCGAGTCTGTTATACAGGAACAGGAGGAGACCATTCAGCCCCTCAAGCATGTTACAAAGGAACTGGAGGAGGCCATTCAGCCCCTCGATCCTGTTACAAAGGAACAGGAGGAGACCATTCAGCCCCTCGAGCCTGTTACACTGGAACAGGAGGAGACCGTTCAGCCCCTCGAGCCTGTTACACAGGAACAGGAGGAGGAGATTCAGCCCCTCGAGCCTGTTACACAGGAACAAAGGAGGCCATTCAGCCCCTCGAGTCTGTTACACAGGAACAGGAGGAGGCCATTCAGCCCCTCGAGCCTGTTACACAGGAACAGGAGGAGGCCATTCAGCCCCTCGAGCCTGTTACACAGGAACAGGAGGAGGCCATTCAGCCCCTCGAGCCTGTTACACAGGAACAGGAGGAGGCCATTCAGCCCCTCGAGCCTCTTACACAGGAACAGGAGGAGGCCATTCAGCCCTTTGAGCCTGTTACAGAGGAACAGGAGGAGGCCATTCAGCCCCTCGAGCATTTTACACAGTAACAGAAGGAAACCATTCAGCCCCTCGAGCCTGTTATACAGGAACAGGGGGAGGCCCATTCAACCCCTCCAGCCTGTTACACAGGAACAGGAGGAGCCCATTCAGCCCCTCGAGCCTGTTACTCAGGAACAGGGGGAGGCCATTCAGCCCCTCGAGCCTGTTACACAGGATCAGGAGGAGGCCATTCAGCCCCTCGAGCCTGTTACACAGGAACAGGAGGAGCCCATTCAGCCCCTCGAGCCTGTTACTCAGGAACAGGAGGTGGCCATTCAGCCCCTCGAGCCTGTTACACAGGAACAGGAGGAAGCCATTCAGTCCTCGAGCCTGTTACACAGGAACAGGAGGAGGCCATTTAGCCACTCGATTCTATTATACAGGAACTGAAGGAGGCCATTCAGCCCCTCGAGTATGTTACGCAGGAACAGGAGGAGGCCATTCAGCCCCTCGAGCCTGTTACACAGGAACAGAAGGAGGCCATTCAGCCCCTCGAGCCTCTTACTTAAGAACTGGAGTAGACTGTCGAGATTTGGCCAATTATTAGTCTTTCAAATAATCAGGATCGACATGCAAAGCAATATGGTGGGGAGATTGTGTTTAATCAGACTTTATGATGGAATATATTATGCTAGGTATGCAGCAAATACATACCACTGTGGCAAGAAGCTGGCACCGGTCCCGGTCGAATAGACGGCTGGCGTGCGTGAACGGTTCTCCGGCTTCCGGCCTCTCTCTCTCTCTCTCTGGAACCTCCGAGTTGGTGAGCCCGGGATCACTCCCAAAAAGAGCGTTCGACCAGCCCTACCTCTGCTTGGCTCTCTCCTCCACCGTCTGTGTGGGCAAGTCCTTGGCGTGCTCCTTTTAATCTCTTTTCAGGGGTGGGTCGGAGGCCAAGTTATTGGCAAGACCATTTAACCTATAGAGGTTCCCCTAAAACCTCATCGCCCAATGACACCTCGAGTTCAATGTCTCGGGAGAAGGGGAAGTGCAACGAGACCTGGGTGTCCTTGTGCACCAGTCGCTGAAGGTAAGCATGCAGGTGCAGCAGGCGGTGAAGAAGGCAAATGGTATGTTGGCCTTCATAGCGAGAGGATTCGAGTACAGGAGCAAGGATGTCTTGCTGCAGTTGTACAGGGCCTTGGTGAGACCACACCTTGAGTATTGTCTGCAGTTTTGGTCGCCTTATCTGAGGAAGGATATTCTTGCCATGGAGGGAGTGCAGCGAAGATTCACCAGACTGATACCTGGGATGCAGGAATGACGTATGAAGAGAGATTGGGTCGATTAGGCTTATATTCGCTAGAGTTTAGAAGAATGAGAGGGGATCTCATTGAAACTTATCAAATTCTAACAGGACTAGACAGACTAGATGCAGGAAGGATGTTCCCGATGGGGGGGGAGTCCAGAACCAGGGGTCACAGACTAAGGATAAGGGGTAAGCCATTTAGGACTGAGATGAGGAGGAATTTCTTCACCCAGCGAGTGGTGAACCTGTGGAATTCTCTACCACAGAAGGCAGTTGAGGCCAATTCATTAAATATATTCAAGAAGGAGTTCGATATATTTCTTAAGGCTAAAGGGATCAAGGGATATGGGGAGAAAGCAGGGACAGGGTACTGAATTTGGATGATCAGCCATGATCTCATTGAATGGCGGAGCAGGCTCGAGGGGCCGAATGGCCTACTCCTGCTCCTATCTTCTATGTTTCTATGTTTCTATATCCCACTTGACACTGACATCCCTGCACCCTTACCCCTTATTCTGAGACTGTGCCCCCTCGTTCTAGATACCCCCACTAGGGGAAACATCCTCTCTGCATCTACCCTGTCCAACCCCATTCAGAATCTTATATGTTTCAATAAGATCACCTCCCATTCTTCTAAACTCCAATGAGTATAGGCCCAACCTGCTCAACCTTTCCTCATAAGACAACCCCTTCAGCCCAGGAATCAACCCCGTGAACCTTCTCTGAACTGCCTCCAATGCAAGTATATCCTTCCTTAAATATGGAGTATAAAACTGTCCGCAGTACTCCAGGTGTGGTCTCACCAACGCCCTGTACAGTTGTATCAAGACTTCCCTACTTTTATACTCCAACCCCCTTGCAATAAAGGCCAACATTCCATTAGCCTTCCTAATTACTTGCTGTACCTGCATGCTAACTTTTTGTGTTTCATGTACAAGGACCCCCAGATCCCTTTGTACCTCAGCATTCTGTAGCCTCTCTCCATTTAAATAATAATTTGTTGTTTCATTCTTCCTGCCTCACATTTTCCCACATTATACTCCATCTGCCAAATTTTTGCCCACTCACTTAACCTGTCTATATCCCTTTGCAGATTCCTTGTGCGAAAAATTGAGTCACGTCCCCTTTGGGGCGCTACTTTTAGCGCCCCTGAAAAAATTAGCGCCCCCGTGGCCGAAATTGAGTGGTAGCGCCCCAAGAGGGAAGCGGGGTGCTACTGGAAGCGCCCCGCCTCCCTCTCGGGGCGCTGCGAGGGAATATCGCGCCACGGTATTGCAGGCCTTCCTCCCCTTCTTAAAGGGGAGCTCCCCTTCTTAAAGGGGAGGGGCTTTGCGCAGCGTGACCCGGGGCCCAGCTGGGCCCCCGGGGATCGGGAGTGCCGGCAAAAGAGACCGTCACTCAAGAGAAGTGCCGGGCTCACGGAGCGCAGCCGACACTCCCCGGGGGCGGGGGGCGGGTCAGGAGGCCGGGGACGGCAACGGGGGCAGGAGCTGGCAGTCGACCAGCAACAAAAATGGCCGCCCGGCACCTTCGCCTTTAAATAGCGCCGCCCCGCCCGCAGGTAGGTCCCCCCTGACCCCGTCGGACATAGCGTCCAGCGGTAAGACAGGGGGCGCTGCGCACGGCGATGACATCATCGCCCGCGGCGCAGCGCCGCAGGGCACTAACGGTTAGCGGGAGGCGTTGGCGGGCGCCGCGCCCAGGCGCTAACGGGAGTCGCAAAGCAACCTAATTTTTCCCCCTTTGTGTCCTCCTCACAACTTGCTAACCCACCTATCTTTGTATCATCAGCAAACTTGGCTGCAGTACACTCGGTCCCTTCATAAGAACGTAAGAACATAAGAAATAGGAGCAGGAGTAGGCCAATCGGCCCCTCGAGCCTGCTCCGCCATTCAATAAGATCATGGCTGATCTGATCCTCACCTCTAATCTAAAGAACACAAGAAGTAGGAGCAGGACCCGGCCACTCAGCCCCTGGGCCCGCTCCGCCACCCACAGGGCCTCGACCGATCCGAACTCAGCCTCATGTCCAATTTCCTGCCCGCTCCCCGTAACCCCTAATTCCCTTTACCTCTAGGAAACTGTCTATTTCTGTTTTAAATTTATTTAATGAAGTAGCTTCCACAGCTTCCTGGGGCAGCAAATTCCACAGACCTACTACCCTCTGAGTGAAGAAGTTTCTCCTCATCTCAGTTTTGAAAGAGCAGCCCCTTATTCTAAGACTATGCCCCCTAGTTCTAGTTTCACCCAACCTTGGGAACATCCTTACCGCATCCACCCGATCAAGCCCCTTCACAATCTTATATGTTTCAATAAGATCGCCTCTCACTCTTCTGAACTCCAATGAGTAGAGTCCCAATCTACTCAACCTCTCCTCATATGTCCACCCCCTCATCCCCGGGACTTCATCCAAGTCCTGGTCTTACCCCGCCTGGGGTCTCCTCTACATTGCTTCGGATCTTCTCTTTCGGTGTGCTCAATTGATTTGTTAGTCATAGGCACGCGTACACAATTGGCTTATGCATCAAAGTCTTACTACACGGTTTACATATATCAAAGACACTATCATTACAAGTTGGAGAACTACCAGAGCGTGTGAAATAATACAAAGCTAAGGGTGTGGTGCTGTATTGAGCCCAATATCCCACCAGTATGAGTCACCCCACCCTGTGCTGTCAATTTCAATATCTGTTCTTGAGCTGTCTTGCTCCGAAACATAAAAATACTTTAGGGGGGAGTTCGGTCGTGTCACGAGCTCACTGAAAACCCTCAGACAGCAGGGGAATGTCGTACCTGGGTTGTGCAGCTCATACTTAAGTGTCTCGTTTACTGTCAGTTTCACTTGAGCGCAGGTCTTGACTCTGAGTAAGACTTGTTGGCTAATTGTTGTGGGTAGATGTGGTGTGAAGCAGAAACTGGGGCTATTAATTGGACAGGTGCTGTTCGACCCATAAAGCGCAGCAGTTGCGGTCGCAGTGAGAGAGGAGGCACCACCAAAAACCACCTCCTATTGGATTCATAGATACATAGATACATAGAAGATAGGAGCAGGAGTAGGCCATCCGGCCCTTCGAGCCTGCTCCGCCATTTAATGAGATCATGGCTGATCCTTCAATTCAGTATCCCGTCCCCGCCTTCTCTCCGTAACCCTTAACCCCTTTTGCCTGTAGAAATACATCTAATTCCCTCTTAAATATATTTAATGAGCTGGCGTACACTGCCCTCTGTGGCAATGAGTTCCACAGGTTCACCACCCTCTGAGTGAAGAAATTCCCCCTCATTTCTGTCCTAAATGGTTTAGCCCTTATCCTTAAATTATGTCCTCTAGTTCTGTTCTCACCCGCCAAGGGAAACATTCCTTCTGCATCTAGTCTGTCTAGACCTGTCAGAATTTTATACACTTCTATGAGGTCCCCTCTCAATCTTCTAAACTCCAGTGTGTACATCCCTAAACTACAGTCTCTCCTCATAGGTCAATCCCGCCATTCCTGGTATCAGCCTGGTGAATCGCCGCTGCACCCCCTCCATGGCAATACTGGCTTTTCCCACGCTCTGTTACCAACAAAACACCATCATTACAGTCACTGTTAAATTCAGTCTTACAATCATTTTAAGCGACGTTACAGTTTAACATCTAATCAACCAGTCATGGACTTAAAAGATTCTCCAGATCTCTCTTTTACTCGTATCCATCTTGTGGATAATTCTTGCTTAAACAATGGCCCTGAAATTCGCCTCTCCAGCTTGCCGCGGGGGTAAGGATCGCGCGCGCGCACTTACCTACCGCGCCTGCCGTTGTGTTTTGGGCCCACGGGGACTTCAGCTCCTGGGCCTCCTGCAGCTGCCGGCGTGCAGTGCTTGCGTATCCCAGGGGCGTAGTCAGTGCGATGCGTCCCCTGGGATCACGTGGGCCATGGAGAGCCAATGGCAGCAGACCATCTTTCATTCAGAGATTTGACAGGAGACCTGTCAAATCTGTGAATTGAAATCGGCCCCGAAAGAACAGCTAAACTTAAAATAAATTTTTTAAAAAACCACCACATTTATAAAATAACTATAGTTAAATACATTAACCACCTTAAACAAAAATTTAAATTTTTGAAAAAATTAAAATACTTTTTAAAAGTGATAAAAATAAACTCATCTTTCTTTAAAGTATCTAAAAAAGATAAACCTGTTGAAATTTTTTTTAAATTATACTTAATTAACCACTTACCTTGTTAAAAACGGGTCCTGTGCCTCCTTTTTAAAAGCGTAGGTTCTTCACTACTTACCCTCCCGTAGAAACCTGAAAAAAAATCTATGTTTGCTGCGTGCGCGCAGCCTCTACCGCGCACGCGGTTCACCTAGGAACTGCCCCCTTCACGAGACCGGAAGTTCCGGTTTCCCGCGCATGCGCAGTGCATGCAGGAAACCGACACTTCAGGAGGCCTTACGGGTGAGTACACAGCGCGTACTCACCCGGCAAGGGCCGAATTTTTTGGCCCATCGATTTCTCTCGTAGCCCTCAATTGTCCCAGTCCAAATTCCATGTCACTCTCCACTTCAACTTCAATTCCAATCCCTCTAACAGGTACCAGTGCGCTTAACTCTATTCTGATTCTTTCATTAATGAGATAGTTTCTCGATGGAGTACGTGTCAATGCTTTAAAAGTTGTCTCGCTCTCCCGAGCCGCATTAATCATTTCGTGCCTTGCTGTGGCCAAGTAAACTGAGCATAAGAACATAAGAACATAAGAAATAGGAGCAGGAGTAGGCCAATCGGCCCCTCGAGCCTGCTCCGCCATTCAATAAGATCAGGGCTGATCTGATCCTAACCTCAAATCTGAAGAACACAAGAAGTAGGAGCAGGACCAGGCCACTCAGCCCCTTGTCCCGCTCCGCCACCGACAGGGCCTTAACCGATCCGAACTCAGCCTCATGTCCAATTTCCTGCCCGCTCCCCGTAACCCCTAATTCCCTTTACTTCTAGGAAACTGTCTATTTCTGTTTTAAATTTATTTAATGATGTAGCTTCCACAGCTTCCTGGGGCAGCAAATTCCACAGACCTACTACCCTCTGAGTGAAGAAGTTTCTCCTCATCTCAGTTTTGAAAGAGCAGCCCCTTATTCGAAGATTATGCCCCCTAGTTCTAGTTTCACCCATCCTTGGGAACATCCTTACCGCATCCACCCGATCAAGCCCCCTTCACAATCTTATATGTTTCAATAAGATCGCCTCTCACTCTTCTGAACTCCAATGAGTAGAGTCCCAATCTACTCAACCTCTCCTCATATGTCCACCCCCTCATCCCCGGGATTAACCGAGTGAACCTTCTTTGTACTGCCTCGAGAGCAAGTATGTCTTTTCTTAAGTATGGACACCAAAACTGTATGCAGTATTCCAGGTGCGGTCTCACCAATACCTTGTACAACTGCAGCAATACCTACAGCATGTCTGAGACCCGGTGCTTCAGTGTAGATTCGCCACGCGTTTCCGGATGGTAATCGCCTCATCCGTAACAAATCACATTTGCACACTCACACACCGGTATCTCAATATCGCGCCGCACGTGTCGTCCGATACAAGCCACTCTCGGGCTTTCATGTGATCTGATCGAAAGATTGTCGTCATCCAGAGATCTTTGCTCATCTTCCACCGCCTGGTCCCGATGTCTCGGGGGAGCGGCCGGACTAACAATGCGGTTTTCTTAAAAGGTGTCGGTGTTGGACTGGGGCGTCACGCTACATGTAAACCCCCACCTGACGTAGAGTCATCCAGACTCGAGTCGTCGTTGGCTTGTTCTCTCTACATAGGTGCGGCTGGACCTGCTGTGATTTCCAGCAAAAACAGTCTTTTGTTGTCCATACAGACCCCCAGCATCTGCCACATGTGACCCCCTTGTGACCCCACCTCATTGTCTTTGATGTAATGTTTTCCTGACTGACCTGTTTGGACACCATCCACACCTTTGATTGCCGTGACTATCTCTCTGCCGAGGTGTGATAAAGGGCAGTTGGAAAGATAAACTGTAGTCACCTGGCAGTGTTCTCTGACTATATACGCTGTGCCTATATGCACCTCTTCACTTCACCTGACGAAGGAGCAGCGCTCCGAAAGCTTGTGATTTCAAATAAAGCTGTTGGACTATAACCTGGTGTTGTGCGACTTCTCACATTCTTAAAAGGTACACACAGGCAGGGACACAAACGTCTCCAAGAGAAAGCTATCAATTTACTATTCGCAACTACACTTTCCTGACTTTCACTAGAATGAAAATTTCCCGTTAATACCAGACTCTATACATACGAACGTACGCATTAGGAGCAGGAGTCGGCCCCTCGGCCCCTCGAGCCTGCTCCGCCATTCAATAAGATCATGGCTGATCTGATTACTCCACATTCCCGCCTACCCCTCGATAACCTTTCACCCCCTTGCTTATCAAGAATCTATCTACCTCTGCCTTAAAAATATTCTGCTTCCACCGCCCTCTGAGGAAGAGAGTTCCAAAGACTCATGACCCTCTGTCTTAAATGGGCGACCCCTGATTTTTAAACAGTGACCCCTAGTTCTGGATTCTCCCACAAGAGGAAACATCCTCTCCACCTCCACCCTGTCCAGAGCCCTCAGGATCTTATGGGGGAAAAATTCAGTTGCTTTGCGCCTCCCGTTAGCGCCTTAAGAGGGCGCTAATGGGGCGCAAAGCAACTAGCGCCCGGACGCGGCGATGTTTGCGCCACTCGCGAAATTGACCAGACATTTTGCGGCAGCGCTAAACACTACCGCCACGATCTCCTGCGCCGGCAGATCGTGACGTCAGTCGAGCGTGCAACACCCCGGAGCGGATATTGAGTGGCGCCCCCTGCCTTACCGCCTGCCGCTAGCAACGACAGGTAGAGGGGAGCGTTTTGCAGTCGGGAAGGGACTGGGGGAGCGCTATTTAAAGGCGACCACTTCCTGCCTTTTTTTGTCGGTGACACTTTTGCACCACGCATTCTGAGAGAGAAAGAGAGAGACACTTCTGGTGAGATTCAACGCTGTGTGAAGGAGTTTTGGGGACTGAGCAGCACTTTGCAGGTTCATTATGATTTGACCTTCCTTGCATCGATTTAGAAGAGACTGTGGGGGCTGCACTCTGAGCTCTTTCCCTGGGCCTCTCCATTGTTCTTTCCAGCAGAATTGATGTACAGGTCTCTCCAGGCCGAGATTCAAGGCTGCGATGAGCAGGATGTGGATGGAGAGCAAGATCGACCCTCCCCTTTAAGAACTGGCCGGGGCCAGTGTGTCTGTGTTCCATTGCTGACTGACATCACATGAGCTTCGCCAGCGCTCTGAGGTAGCGCCTCGCTCCTCGGCCTTTGCGCCTTAAGAGAGGCGTGTAGCGCCTGATTTAGCGCTCCAATCACCTCCAGGGGCGACAGAAGCCAAGTTTGCAGTCGCAGGCGATAATTAGCGCCAGGCGCTAAACTTTGCGCCCGGCCGATAATTGCGCCCCAAACGGGACGATACCCAATTTCTCCCTCTAAATGGTTCTATCTCATTCATGAGCATCTGGAGAAACGTTACTGTCCAGTACAATATTAAAGGTGGAAAACATAGATCAAGCATTCTCACTTGGTTCAAGTTATTAACATAGAAACATAGAAGATAGGAGCAGGAGTAGGCCATTCAGCCCCTCGAGCCTGCTCCGCCATTCAATGAGATCATGGCTGATTATCCAAATTCAGTACCCTGTCCCTGCCTTCTCCCCATATTCCTTGATCCCTTTAGCTTTAAGAAATATATCTAACTCCTTCTTGAATATATTTAATGAATTGGCCTCAACTGCCTTCTGTGGTAGAGAATTCCACAGGTTCACCACTCTCTGGGTGAAGAAATTCCTCCTCATCTCAGTCCTAAATGGCTTACCCCTTATCCTTAGACTGTGACCCCTGGTTCTGGACTCCCCGACCATCGGGAACATCCTTCCTGCATCTAGTCTGTCCAGTTCTGTTAGAATTTTATAAGTTTCAATGAGATCTCCTCTCATTCTTCTAAACTCCAGCGAGTATAAGTCCAATCGACCCAATCTCTCTTCATACGTCATTCCTGCCATCCCAGGTATCAGCCTGGTGAATCTTCGCTGCACTCCCTCCATGGCAAGAACATCCTTCCTCAGATAAGGCGACCAAAACTGCACACAATACTCAAGATGTGGTCTCACCAAGGCCTTGTACAACTGCAGCAAGACATCCTTGTTCCTGTACTCGAACCCTTTCGCTACGAAGGCCAACATACCATTTGCCTTCTTCACCGCCTGCTGCACCTGCATGCTTACCTTCAGCGACTGGTGCACAAGGACACCCAGGTCTCGTTGCACTTCCCCTTCTCCCAATCTATTGCCATTCAGATAATAATCTGCCTTCCTGTTTTTGACACCAAAGTGGATAACCTCGCATTTATCCACATTATATTGCATCTGCCACGCTTCTGCCCAATCACCCAACCTCTCCAAATCATCCTGGAGTTTCTTGGCATCCTCCTCGCAGCACACACGCCCACCCAGCTTTGTGTCGTCTGCAAACTTGGAGATATTACATCTAGTTCCCTCGTCTAGATCATTAATATATTGTGAATAACTGGGGTCCTAGGACCGATCCCTGCGGTACCCCACTAGTCACTGCCTGCCACTCGGAAAAAGACCCATTAATTCCAACTCTTTGCTTTCTGTCCGCCAACCAGTTCTCTATCCAAGTCAATACCTTGCCCCCAATCCCATGTGCTTTAACACATTTATTTAAAATTCTTTATAACCCAGTATATTGTGCCCGAGTCCATTTTTTCCATTTCAAACTTATCCCTAAAACCCAAACAGCAGTATTGTTGGACTGAGCGGTTTTGCCCATGTGGAATTTTATTCCTATCATTCTATCTTATGATTTCCAATTTCAGAAACGGGCTTGCTGGTTTTACAAGGGGCCAGCATTTGCGATCGGAGGCCTCCGACCCGCAAAATGTCTACGAATTTACCTGGTGGCCCAGGTAGAATGGTGGCCTGCGCTCCTGGGCCTCTCTGGGTCCGCGCGGGCAGAGTCCCACGTATCCCAGGGGTGCAAGCCGTTCGTAGGCGCTCCTGGGATCACGTGGGCCGGCCCAACCATAGAGACATAGAATAATAGGAGCAGGAGTAGGCCATTCGGCCCTTCGAGCCTGCTCCGCCATTCAATATGATCTTGGCTGATCCTCTATCTCAATACCATATTCCCACTCTCTCCCCATACCCCTTGATGCCTTTTGCGTCTAGAAATCTATCTATCTCCTTCTTAAATATATTCAGTGACTTGGCCTCCACAGCCTTCTGTGGTAGAGAATTCCACAGGTTCACCACCCTCTGAGTGAAGAAATTTCTCCTCATCTCAATCCTAAATGTCCTACCCTGTATCCTGAGACTGTGACCCCCTCGTTCTAGACACCCCTCAGCCAGGGGAAACATCCTCCCTGCATCCAGTCTGTCTAGCCCTGTCAGAATTTTATACGTTTCAATGAGATCCCCTCTCATTCTTCTAAACTCTAGTGAATACAGGCCTAGTAGACCCAATCTCTCCTCATACGACAGTCCTGCCATCCCAGGAATCAGTCTGGTGAACCTTCGCTGCACTCCCTCTATGGCAAGTATATCCTTTCTTAGGTATAGAGACCAAAAATGCACACAGTACCCCAGGTGTGGTCTCACCAAGGCCCTGTATAACTGTAGTAAGACACCCTTGCTCCTGTACTCAAATCCTCTTGCAATGAAGGCCAACATACCATTTGCCTTCCTAACTGCTTGCTGCACCTGCATGTCTGCTTTCAGTGACTGGTGTACAAGGACACCCAGGTCCCTCTGTACATCAGCATTTCCCAATCTATCACCATTTAAATAATACTCTGCCTTTCTGTTTTTCCCACCGAAGTGGATAACTTCACATTTATCCACGTTATACTGCATCTGCCATGTATTTGCCCACTCACTCAACTTGTCTAAATCGCCTTGAAGCCTCTTTGCATCCTCCTCACAACTCACAGTCCCACCTAGTTTCATGTCATCAGCAAACTTGGAAATATTACATTTGGTTCCCTCATCCAAATCATTGATATATATATTGTGAATAGCTGGGGCCCAAGCACTGATCCCTGCGGTACCCCACTAGTCACCGCCTGCCACCCTGAAAAAGACCCATTTATTCCTACTCTCTGTTTCCTGTCTGTTAACCAATTTTCAATCCATGCCAGCATATTACCCCCAATCCCATGTGCTTTAATTTTGCACACTAACCTCTTATGTGAGACTTTATCAAAGAAATTCTGAAAATCCAAATACACCACATCCACTGGTTCTCCCTTATCTATTCTACCAGTTACATCCTCAAAAAAACTCCAGTAGGTTTTGTCAAACACAATTTCCCTTTCATAAATCCCTGTTGACTTTAGTCATAGGGGGAGAAATTCAGTATCGCCCCATTTGGGGCGCAATTATCAGCCGGGCGCAAAGATTAGCGCCTGGCGCTAATTATCGCCTCCGACTGCAAACTTGACTTTTATCGCCCCTGGAGGTGATTGGAGCGCTAAATCAGGCGCTACACATCTGTCTTAAGGCGCAAAGGCCGAGGAGCGAGGCGCTAACTCAGAGCGCTGGCGAAGCTCATGTGATGTCAGTCAGCAATGGAATACAGACACAATGGCGCCGGCCAGTTCTTAAAGGGGAGGGTCGATCTTGCTTTCCATCCACATCCTTCTCATTGCAGCCTTGAATCTCGGCCTGGAGAGACCTGTACATCAAATCTGCTGGAAAGAACAATGGAGAGTACCAGGCAAAGAGCTCAGAGTGCAGCCCCCACAGTCTCTTCTAAATCGATACAAGGAAGGGCAAATCAAAATGAACCTGCAAAGTACTGCTCAGTACCCAAAACTCCTTCGCACAGCGTTGAATCTCTCCAGAAGTCTCTCTCTCTCAGAATGCGTCGTTCAAAAATGTCACCAACAAAAAAAGGCAGGAAGCGGTCGCCTTTAAATAGCGCTCCCCCAGTCCCTTCCTGACTGCAAAACGCTCCCCTCAACCTGTCGTTGCTAGCGGCAGGCGGTAAGGCAGGGGGCGCCACTGAATATCCGGTGCGGGGCGCTACCGGGGCGTTGCGCGCTTGCCTGACGTCACGATCTGCCGGCGCAGGAGATCGTGGCGGTAGTGTTTAGCGCCGCCGCAAAATGTCTGGTCAATTTCGCGAGCGGCGCAAACATCCCGCTGGACGCTAGTTGCTTTGCGCCCCATTAGCGCCCTCTTAAGGCGCTAACGGGAGGCGCAACCAATTGAATTTTTCCCCCACAGAGCTCGATTTTGCCAGGCCCGAGGAGGCGGGATTGGAGGTGTGTGAGGTGTGTGAGGTGTTAAAATGGCAAAAACTGGCGGGCGGGCCCGATCCCGCCTCCGAGCAATTTTCCCACATGCAAGTTTTCCGACCCCGTCTCCATCCCGCCTCCAAGAGGCGGGATAGTCCCTTAAGGCCCTTAACAACCAGTTAAGTGCCTCTATAATCCCATTTTGAGAGGCCTTTCTGATTTTAACACTTTCCCCACATCCTGCACGTCTCCTCTGGGACACGCCAGTTAATCCTGGCGGCCTCACAAGTGAAATGCTTACTAACAGCTGCAGCTCCCCCATTAGAAAGGAGTTTTCAGCAATCTTCATTTGCAGGTGGCAGAACTTTGTTGTCTCAGGTCTGGGGGAACTTTTAGCAGGTCTACCCATTGTTGTGGAAGTTTGGAGCCTGACACCCATCTCCAGTGTGACCTCCTGGGAAACCCCTCTCGCCACCTTGACTGAGCGCTTCCTCAACTGAGGCATATACCAGAAGCATGGGAACCATTTATTTCCCTTCCTCCTGGACATCAGATTCGGATGAAGACCAGCCGCGGCAGCAGCAGAACCATGAACAACAGCAGCACCAACAGCAGCAGCATCAACAGGAGCGCCAAGCTGCTGCTCACCCACCTGAAGCTGCACAGGCCAGAAGGCGTCGGCGCGCGACCACATTGCTGCCCGAGATGCAAGGGACACACTTGACCAGATTTGCTTAGCCTGCACAATCAAACACTTTTGCCTCGCACCTTCTTATCAGACCATCGACAATGGCCAGGAACCTGCGGATTCCTATCACTCTGACCACCATACTGACAATTGCAAGTCATCCTAAGCCCTCAATGTGGAAGTTCCATTTGCGAAATGACAGACGTCACAACTTCAGCAGTTTGCCAGCAGAATTTTTTTTATCACACCAAGCAAGTGCTGGCATTTCAAGATTAAACACAACATTACACCCAAGTGACTACCCTTGTGACTACTTGCGCGTTATTTTTCTTTTACGCGTGCTCCTACGTGGTGCTTCCCCTGTGGCTTCAGCAGATGTGGAGGCCCCTTGCTCACTTTCTTGCTGCTCCTGCCTCGACACCTTTGGCGGGCGTCCTCTGGGGTTGCGGGCCTGTGAGGGCTCGCTAACAGTCTGCTGCTCCTGCGGCTGTGCAGGGGTTGAGATGCCGATCTCAGCTGGGTGGGGACTCTGGTGGGGCTCTGACCAAGGGTTCTGCAGTGGCATGGAAGTGAGCGCTTGGAGAGGAACCCCCACTTCCTTGATGTCTGCCACCAACTTCCCTCTCATGGGTCAGGTCCACCTCAGCGCTTGCAAGTGGCTTGAGAGCACCTTGCTGCAAATCAGAGGGGCCATGGGGACCCGTCTACGCACTGGCAGTCCTACTCAGAAGGACTTCCATGAATCTCTGGTTTCTCTGTTCAATAGCTGACCATCGCTCCTCCAGAGATGTCAGTCTATTCTGAACCCACACCATGTTTTCCTCACTCCGGCGACTTACTGCCTCCATGGCCGTAGCCAGCCTTTCCACGGAGGTTGCCATCCTTTCCGTGGTGATGCGTTCATGCGCCAACGCCTTCACAAAGGCTCTGCTCATGTTAGCGATGGACTCCTCCATTCGCTCCACACTCGCAGCTACCCTAGAGACAAAACCTGCCAGAGACTCCTGCACCTGTTCCTGGAGTTCCTGTTCCTCTGGATGGACCCGGAGGCACAGGGTCGACATGCAGCTGAGCCGAGCTGGCAGAGTCCTGCGCCCTCCGACGAGGACTCTCCACTGCTGTCCCTGTCTCCACCATCTGCTGATGCTCACTTGTGGGCTGTGATACACCAGGTGACAACACTACTCTATCTCGCGAGGGTCCCACCGAGGTGTGAGTGTCTGCGCTGGTGCTGGGTGCTCTGATATCTGCTGAGGCTGCGCCCTCAGAGGTTGGCGCTTCCTCTGAGGAGTCTGGAAGCTCAGGCTCTTCCTAGTGGACAGTGGGGACGGGGGCTCTCGATGGTCCTGTGGGGGAGTGAAGGAAAGAGTTAGAGATGTGAGGCCATGGTTACATGAACATTGAATTGTGCAGATGATCATAAGTCAATCTGTTAGAGCATCAGAATCATTATCAGTCACTCATGCAATGTCAATGAGAGAGATGCCAAACTATTCTGTCACCAGCTTGCTGTGATGCGCCCGTCTGTCCATCCCCCACTTGCGCATCCTCCTCCACTCCCACAATCTCCAGGGCCGCCTCCTCCGAGGTGGTGAGCTGGGCTACTGAGGGTGGCCCTCCTCCTGTCCTCACCCTCTCCCTCTTATTGCGGGCTCTCTTTTCCTGCAATGAGGGACACAAGTGGAGTTTGAGTGAGTATGAAGGAGTGAGTGTAGAGGTTCCATAGCATAGATGCTTAGGAGGAGACAAAGATGGAGTGAGGTGTCAGGACCAAGGGCCCTCCCTGTGTGTTGTAAGTTACTGTCATAGCATCACGGCAATAGGGAGTGTGAGGGCTGCATAGTCGAATAGCTAAGTGAATGTGGAAAGAAACTGCAAAGTGCTACAGTACAAAGGGATCTGGGGGTCCTGGTGCATGAAACACAGAAGGTTAGTCTGCAGGTACAGCAGGTGATCAGGAAGGCCAATGGAATCTTGGCTTTTATTGCAAGGGGGATGGAGTATAAAAGCAGGGAAGTCTTGCTTCAGCTATACAGGGTACTGGTGAGGCCACACCTGGAATACTGCATACAGTTTTGGTTTCCATATTTAAGAAAAGATAGACTTGCTCTCGAGGCAGTTCAGAGAAGGTTCACTCGGTTGATTCCGGAGATGAGGGGGGTTGACTTATGAGGAAAGGTTGAGTAGGTTGGGGCCTCTACTCCTTGGAATTCAGAAGAATGAGAGGCGATCTTATCGAAACATAGAAGATTGTGAGGGGGCTTGATCGGGTGGAGGCGGGGAGGATGTTTCCACTGATGGGTGAGACGAGAACTAGGGGGCATAATCTTAGAATAAGGGGCTGCCGTTTCAAAACTGAGATGAGGAGAAACTTCTTCACTCAGAGGGTAGTAAATCTGTGGAATTTGCTGCCTCAGAGAGCTGTGGAAGCTGTGACATTAAATAAATTTAAAACGGAGATAGACAGTTTCCGAGCTGAGAAGGGAATTAAGGGTTATGGGGAGCGGGCAGGGAAGTGGACGTCAGTCTAGGTTCGGATCAGCCCTGATCCTATTGAATGTCGGAGCAGGCCCGAGGGGTCGTATGGCCTACTTCTGCTCCTACTTCTGATGTTCTTATGTTCTTATGTGAACATACAGAGAGAGGGAATGGGTAATGGTGCAGGGATGTTAGTGTCAAGTGGGACATAGAATCATAGAAACATAGAAGATAGGAGCAGGAGTAGGCCATTCGGCCCCTCGAGCCTGTTCCGCCATTCAACGAGATCATGGCTGATCATCCAAATTCAGTACCCTGTCCCTGCTTTCTCCCCATATCCCTTGATACCTTTAGCCTTAAGAAATATATCCAACTCCTTCTTGAATATATTTAATGAATTGGCCTCAACTGCCTTCTGTGGTAGAGAATTCTACAGGTTCACCACTCTCTGGGTGAAGAAATTCCTCCTCATCTCAGTCCTAAATGGCTTACCCCTTATCCTTAGACTGTGACCTCTTGTTCTGGACTCCCCCCCCCCCCCCCATCGGGAACATCCTTCCCGCATCTAGCCTGTCTAGTCCTGTTAGAATTTTATAAGTTTCAATGAGATCTCCTCTCATTCTTCTAAACTGGGGAGGAAGAGTTTGGCAAAGCAGAGTGCTGGCGAGGAGAGGCGATGGGGATCAGATTGAGGGTGATGGGAAAGTCAGACTCACTTTTCCTGTGCGCAGAAGGCCATGAAACCTCCTCCTGCACTGCAGCCAGGTTCTGCGGCACATAGACAGAGAATTGACCTCCTGGGCCACTTGCACCCACACAGCTCGAGTCTGCTGGGGAGGCTTTCTCCTCCCCGAGGAAGGGAAGAGCACCTCCTTATTGGATCTGGCTCCCTCTACCAGAGCTTGCAGGTTGGCTTCATCAAAGCCTGGAGCAGACTTTGGCCTACTGCTGGACACCATCATTGCTGAAATAAGGGGCTTACAGCAATGGGCGTGAAGTTTGTAGTCTGCAGAAGAAGCAAGGCTGCTTGCAGGCCTTAAATCCAGCAGCACTGTTGACGTCATCGGAGGCGACTTTCAGGATGGAAAGACCAATCGAGCCAGGGGTTCCCACACGCTGGAAATCAAGTGTCCAATTAGGGGATAATCGCACATTTTTCCCACATCTCATTGGAGTCGGGTGGCTAACACGAAAACCAGCTGACACGCCCCCAGCCCGCCCCAATGGCAAAATCGAGCCCATAGAGTTCTACAGCGCAAAAAGAGGCCCTTTGGCCCATCGTGTCCGTGCCGGCCATCAAGCCCTGTCTATTCTAATCCCATTTTCCAGCACTTGGTCCGTAGCCTTGTACGCTATGGCGTTTCAAGTGCTCATCTCAATGCTTCTTGAATGTTGTGAGGGTTCCAAACCCGTCATAATCTTGTACACCTCTATCAAATCACCCCTCAACCTCCTTTGCTCTAATGAAAACAAATCCAGCTTCTCCAACCTGTCCTTGTAGCTAAGATCCCCCCCCCATCCCCGGAACCATTCTGGTAAATCTCCTCTACACCCTCTCAAGGGCCTTCACATCCTTCCTAAAGTGTGGTGACCAGAACTGGAGGCAATACACCAGTTGTGGCCTAACCAGCACTTTATAACAGTTCAGCATAACTTCTCTACTTTTGTACTCAATACCTCTATTTATGAAGCCCAAGATCCCATATGCTTTGCTAACCACTCTCTCAATATGTCCTGCCACCTTCAGGGACCTATGCACATTAACTCCCAGGTCCCTCTGTCCCTGCACACTCTTTAAAACTGTGCCATTAAGTGTATATTGCCTCTCCCTGTTCCTTCTGCCAAAATGCATCACCTCACACTTCTCTGTATTAAATTCCATCTGCCACTTGTCTGCCCATTCTGCTAGCCTTTCTATGTCCTGTTGCAGTCGATTGGTATCATCCTCACTGTTTGCACAGTTTGGTGTCATTGGCAAATTTAGAAATTCTACTCTGTATTCCAATATCCAGGTCACTTATATATATCAAAAAAAGCAGTGGCCCCAGCACTGACCCTTGGGGAACACCACTGTCTACCATCCTCCAGTCAGAAAAACAGCCATTTACCACAACTCACTGTTTTCTGTCCTTAAGCCAATTCCTTATCCAAGCTGCCACTGACCCACCTATTCCATGAGCCTCAATTTTGTTAACCAGCCTTCTATGTGGTACTTTGTCAAACGCCTTCCGAAAATCCATTGTGTTTTAACATTAGAGACAGAAGTGCTGCAATTAGTTTACAAGGTAACTTCCATATCGGAACTCCTGCCCTCCCGTATGCCTCCGAGACATGGACCATGTACAGCAGGCACCTCAAAGCACTGGAGAGGTACCACCAACGCTGCCTCCGCAAGATCCTGCAAATCCATTGGCAGGATAGGCGCACCAACGTCAGTGTTCTCGCTCAGGCCAACATCCCCAGCATCGAAGCTTTGACCACGCTCGATCAGCTCCGATGGACGGGCCACATCGTCCGCATGCCCGATACGAGACTCCCAAAACAAGCGCTCTACTCGGAGCTCTGACACGGCAAGAGAGCCCCAGGTGGGCAGAGGAAACGCTTCAAGGACACCCTCAAAGCCTCCTTGAAAAAGCGCAACATCCCCACCGACAGCTGGGAATCCCTGGCCCAAGACCGCACAAAGTGGAGGAGAAGCATCCGGGAAGGCGCCGAACACCTCGAGTCTCTTCGCTGGGAGCAAGTGGAAGCCAAGCGCAGGCAGCGCAAGGAGCGCACGTCAACCCAAACACCCCACCCACCCGCCCCCTTCAACCACCGTCTGCCCCACCTGTGACAGAGACTGTAGGTCCCGCATTGGACTCATCAGTCACCTGAGAACTCATTGTTAATATGGAAGCAAGTCATCCTCGGTTCCGAGGGACTGCCTAAGAAGAAAAACTTCCACATAACAAAAGAATGATGTGGAGATGCCGGTGTTGGACTGGGGTGGACAAATGTGAGAAGTCTCACAACACCAGGTTATAGTCCAACAGCTTTATTTGAAATCACAAGCTTTCGGAGCGCTGCTCCTTCGTCAGGTGAAGTGAAGAGGTGCATATAGGCACAGCCTATATAGTCAGAGAACACTGCCAGGTGACTACAGTTAATCTTTCTAACTACCCTTTATCACACCTCGGCAGAGAGATAGTCACGGCAATCAAAGGTGTGGATGGTGTCCAAACAGGTCAGTCAGGGAAACATTCCATCAAAGACAATGAGGTGGGGTCACAAGGGGTCAAATTGTGACAGATGCTGGGGGTCTGTATGGAAAACAAAAAACTTTTTTTGCTGGAAATCACAGCAGGTCCGGCCGCACCTGTGTAGAGAGAACAAGCCAACGACGACTCGAGTCTGGATGACTCTACGTCATGTAGCGTGACATGAACCCAAGATCCCAGTCGAGGCCGTCCTCATGCGTGCGGATATTGGCCCTCAGTTTCTGCTGGACGATTTTGCGTTGTCGTGTGTCTCGAAGGCCGCCTTGGAGAACGCTGACCCGAAGATCGGAGGCTGAGCGTCCTTGACTGCTGAAGTGTTCCCCCGGCTGGGGATGAGGGGGTGGACATACGAGGAGAGGTTGAGTAGATTGGGACTCTACTCATTGGAGTTCAGAAGAATGAGAGGCGATCTTATTGAAACATATAAGATTGTGAAGGGGCTTGATCGGGTGGATGCGGGGAGGATGTTCCCAAGGATGGGTGAAACTAGAACTAGGGGGCATAATCTTAGAATAAGGGGCTGCTCTTTCAAAACTGAGATGAGGAGAAACTTCTTCACTCAGAGGGTAGTGGGTCTGTGGAATTTGCTGCCCCAGGAAGCTGTGGAAGCTACATCATTACATAAATTTAAAACAGAAATAGACAGTTTCCTAGAAGTAAAGGGAATTAGGGGTTACGGGGAGCGGGCAGGAAATTGGACATGAGGCTGAGTTCGGATCGGTCAAGGCCCTGTGGGTGGCGGAGCGGGCCCAGGGGCTGAGTGGCCGGGTCCTGCTCCTACTTCTTGTGTTCTTTAGATTTGAGGTGAGGATCAGATCAGCCATGATCTTATTGAATGGCGGAGCAGGCTCGAGGGGCCGATTGGCCTACTCCTGCTCCTATTTCTTCTGTTCTTATGAACAATCCTGCCTGGCGATTGTTGCGCGGTGTCCGTTCATACGTTGTCTCAGTGTCTGCATGGTCTCGCCGACGTACCATGCAGAAGAAAGCAGGGAATCCGTTGCGGCTCTGCTTAAGAGCCCGAGGGGTTAATTTATCAAATCATAATTTTCCTTCCGTCACTGTGGGAAAATATGAACTGAAAATTAAGAAATCTAAATGTAATAATGTCCAATACCTAAAAAATGTCATTGAGCAATACTAAAGTTGTGGCTCGGTGAACTTAAACAGCTTTCGGTGGTGAAGGGTTAAATCCTTTGGAGGTTTGTACAAAGGCGGGGCCAGTATTGTCAGGCGCACACAACTGCGTCACTTCACGTAAATTTAAAAAAAAATTCCCCGATCGAAAGCGACAGTTGTGTTTTGACAATTTAATAGGTTAGTTAACTTTAACGGTTCCAATTTAATTCAGGCGGATATTTTATCAACTACATACAGAACAGATAAAACAAAACAAAATGGCCCGAAAATTAGACCTAATACGCGAGAGTACGCACTGTGTACTCTCGCGCATTAGATCCCGAATTGCCGGTTTCCTGCATGCACTGCGCATGCGCGGGAAACCGGCACTTCGTGAATTGCGAAGGGGGCGGTTCCTAAGTGAACCGCGTGCGCGCTACAGGTTGCGCGCACGCAGCGCACTCAGTTTTTTTCCCAGCTTTGAACGCGCAGGTAAGTGGTGAAGATTTTACACATAAAGAAAGCAGGCGTAGGACCCCCTTTTAACAAGGTAAGTAGTTAATTAAGTGTTATTTTACATTTTTTTCAACAGGTTTATCTTTTTTAGAGACTTTAAAGAAAGGTAAGTTTATTTTTATAACTTTTAAAAAGATTTTAAATTTTTTCAAAAATTTTATTTTTTGTTTAAAATGGTTAATTTATTTAACTATACTTATTTTATGAATGTGATGGCTTTTTTTTTAAATTTAATTGAGGTTTAGCTGTTCTTTTGGGGGTTTGTAGTATTCATAGCTTTGACAGCCCTTGCTGTCAAAACTATGAATGAAAGATGGTGTGCTGCCATTGGCTCTAACTGAATCACGTGATCCCAGAGCTCGCACGAACTAATTGCGCCTCTGGGACACGCAAGCACTGCACGGTTGCAACAGGGAGAGGCTCTGAAACTAAAGTTCGTGTGGGCCCCAAACAAAAAGGTAGGCGATGAGTGCGATATCGCGGGGAATCCTTACCCCTGCGGGAACCATCGATGTTTAATTTCTGGGCCAATAGCTTGTAGAAAACAGTAAACGACGTCATATTTCTTATTATCCTTTCTTCAGATGCCTTTCCCAATGACTGTGAAAACATTGACTATAACTGGAGAAATTTTCAGTTTTTTCACATTTAAACAAATCGAATCAAATTGCTTTGGAAAATTTCATCATAGCAACCGCTACTCCAGGGTTAAGAGCAGAGGGTTATTTCGGATTTCCAGCATCTGCAGTATTTTGCTATCGTTAAGAGCAGAGGGCACGTGCGGGGCAGTGATCGAAGACTGGTTAGTACTCTGCATTGTGGCCGCAGAAACCTCGGTTCGAATCCCAGTCACAACTTTTCCCCTTAGTAGAGGGGGGTCAATAACCAGGGGGCATAGTTTCAAGGTAAGGGGCAGGAGGTTTCGAGGGGATTTGAGGAAAAACTTTTTCACCCAGAGGGTGGTTGGAATCTGGTACTCACTGCCTGAAAGGGTGGTCGAGGCAGGAACCCTCACAACATTCAAGAAGCATTTGGATGAGCACTTGAAACACCATAGCATACAAGGCGACGGACCAAGTGCTGGAAAATGGGATTAGAACAGACAGGGCTTGATGGCTGGCGCGGACACGATGGGCCGAAGGGGCCTCTTTCTGTGCTGCATGACTCTGTGACTCTAAATCTTAGACTGAAGCTTAATTTTTTGTTAAACAAACTTTTTTTGGTTTCTTAGTTTTACCACACGAGTCTGTTACATAAGGAACAGGAAGAGGCCGTTCAGCCCCCTCGAGTCTGTTACATTAGGAACAGGAGGAGGCCATTCAGCCCCCTCGAGTCTGTTACATTAGGAACAGGAGGAGGCCGTTCAGACCCTTCGAGCCTGTTACATTAGGAATAGGAGGAGGCCGTTCAGCCCCCTCGAGCCTGTTACATTAGGAACAGGAGGAGGCCATTCAGCCCCCTCGAGCCTGTTACATTAGGAACAGGAGGAGGCCATTCAGCCCCCTCGAGTCTGTGACATTAGGAACAGGAGGAGGCCATTCAGCCCCTCGAGCCTGTTACATTAGGAACAGGAGGAGGCCATTCAGCCCCTCGAGCCTGTTACTCAGGAACAGGAGGAGGCCATTCAGCCCCTTGAGCCTGTTACACAGGAACAGGAGGAGGCCATTCAGCCCCTCGAGCCTGTTACACAGGAACAGCAGGATGCCATTCAGCCCCTCGAGCCTGTTACACTGGAACAGGAGGAGGCCATTCAGCGCCTCGAGCCTGTTACATAGAAACAGGAGGAG
Source organism: Squalus acanthias (assembly GCA_030390025.1). Taxonomy (NCBI): domain Eukaryota; kingdom Metazoa; phylum Chordata; class Chondrichthyes; order Squaliformes; family Squalidae; genus Squalus; species Squalus acanthias. The sequence goes on from JASTWF010000604.1 coordinate 204,091, forward strand.
GCCATTCAGCCCCCTCGAGCCTGTTACACAGGAACAGGAGGAGGCCATTCAGCCCCCTTGAGCCTGTTACATAGGAACAGAAGGAGGTTGTTCAGCCCCCTCGAGCCTGTTACACATGAACAGGAGGAGGCCATTCAGCCCCCTCGAGCCTGTTACATAGGAACAGAAGGAGGCCATTCAGCCCCCTCGAGCCTGTTACACAGGAACAGGAGGAGGCCATTCAACCTCTCGAGCCTGTTACACAGGAACAGGAGGAGGCCATTCAACCCCTCGAGCCTGTTACATTAGGAACAGGAGTAGGCCATTCAGCCCCCTCGAGCCTCTGACACAGGTACAGGAGGAGGCCATTCAGCCCCTCGAGTCTGTTACATTGGAACAGGAGGAGGCCATTCAGCCTCTCGAGCCTGTTACACAGGAACAGGAGGAGCCCATTCAGCCTCTCGAGAGTGTTACTGAGGAACAGGAGGCAGCCTTTCAGCCCCTCGAGCCTGTTACACAGGAACAGGAGGAAGCCCATTCAGCCCCCGCTCGAGCCTGTTACACAGGAACAGGAGGAGGTCATTCAACCCCTCGAGCCAGTTACACAGGAACAGGAGGAGGCCATTCAGCCCCTCGAGTCTGTTGCATTAGTAACAGGAGGAGGCCATTCAGCCCCACGAGACTGTTACTTAGGAACACGAGGAGGCCATTCAGCCCCTCGAGCCTGTTACATTAGGAAAGGAGGAGGCCAATCAGCCCCCTCGAGCCTCTTACACAGGTACAGGAGGAGGCCATTCAGCCCCTCGAGTCTGTTACATTGGAACAGGAGGAGGCCATTCAGCCTCTCGAGCCTGTTACACAGGAACAGGAGGAGCCCATTCAGCCTCTCGAGAGTGTTACTGAGGAACAGGAGGCAGCCATTCAGCCCCTCGAGCCTGTTGCACAGGAACAGGAGGAGGCCTTTCAGCCCCTCGAGCCTGTTACACAGGAACAGGAGGAAGCCCATTCAGCCCCCGCTCGAGCCTGTTACACAGGAACAGGAGGAGGTCATTCAAACCCTCGAGCCAGTTACACAGGAACAGGAGGAGGCCATTCAGCCCCTCGAGTCTGTTGCATTAGTAACAGGAGGAGGCCATTCAGCCCCACGAGACTGTTACTTAGGAACACGAGGAGGCCATTCAGCCCCTCGAGCCTGTTACATTAGGAACAGGAGGAGGCCATTCAGCCCCCTCGAGCCTGTTACACAGGAACAGGAGGAGGCCATTCAGCCCCTCGAGCCTGTTACATTAGGAAAGGAGGAGGCCAATCAGCCCCCTCGAGCCTCTTACACAGGTACAGGAGGAGCCCATTCAGCCTCTCGAGAGTGTTACTGAGGAACAGGAGGCAGCCATTCAGCCCCTCGAGCCTGTTGCACAGGAACAGGAGGAAGTCCATTCAGCCCCCGCTCGAGCGTGTTACACAGGAACAGGAGGAGGCCCATTCAGCCCCTCGAGCCTGTTACATTTGGAACAGGAGGAGGTCATTCAACCCCTCGAGCCAGTTACACAGGAACAGGAGGAGACCATTCAGCCCCCCTCGAGCCTGTTACATTTGGAACAGGAGGAGGTCATTCAACCCCTCGAGCCAGTTACACAGGAACTGGAGGAGGCCATTCAGCCCTTCGAAACTGTTACTTAGGAACAGGAGGAGTCCGTTCAGCCCCCTCGAGCCAGTTACATTAGGAACAGGAGGAGGCCGTTCAGCCCCCCTCGAGCCTGTTACACAGCAACAGGAGGAGGCCGTTCAGCCCCCTCGAGTCTGTTACATTAGGAACAGGAGGAGGCCATTCAGCCCCTCGAGCCTGTTACACAGGAACAAGAGGCCATTCAGCCCCTCGAGCCTGTTACACATGAACAGGAGGAGGCCATTCAGCCCCTCGAGCCTGTTGCACAGGAACAGGAGGAGGCCATTCAGCCCCTCGAGCCTGTTACACAGGAACAGGAGGAGGCCATTGAGCCCCCTCAAGCCTGTTATATAGGAACAGGAGGAGGCCGTTCTGCCCCTCAAGCCTGTTACACATGAACATGAGGAGGCCATTCAGCCCCTCGAGACTGTTACATAGGAACAGAAGGAGGCCATTCAGTCCCCTCGAGCCTGTTACACAGGAACAGGAGGAGGCCATTCAACCTCTCGAGCCTGTTACACAGGAACAGGAGGAGGCCATTCAACCCCTCGAGCCTGTTACATTAGGAACAGGAGGAGGCCATTCAGCCCCCTCGAGCCTCTTACACAGGTGCAGGAGGAGGCCATTCAGCCCCTCGAGTCTGTTAAATTGGAACAGGAGGAGGCCATTCAGCCTCTCGAGCCTGTTACACAGGAACAGGAGGAGCCCATTCAGCCCCCGCTCGAGCCTGTTACACAGGAACAGGAGGAGGCCCATTCAGCCCCTCGAGCCTGTTACATTTGGAACAGCAGGAGGCCATTCAACCCCTCGAGCCAGTAACACAGGAACAGGAGGAGGCCATTCAGCCCCTCGAGTCTGTTGCATTAGTAACAGGAGGAGGCCATTCAGCCCCTCGAGACTGTTACTTAGGAACAGGAGGAGGCCGTTCAGCCCCCTCGAGCCTGTTACATTAGGAACAGGAGGAGGCCATTCAGCCCCCCTCGAGCCTGTTACACAAGAACAGGAGGAGGCCATTCAGCCCCCTCGAGCCTGTTACACAGGAACAGGAGGAGGCCATTCAGCCCCCCTCGAGCCTGTTACACAGGAACAGGAGCAGGCCGTTCAAATCCCTCGAGCCTGTTACATAGGAACAGAAGGAGGCCATTCAGCCCCCTCGAGCCTGTTACACAGGAACAGGAGGAGGCCATTCAGCCCCTCGAGACTGTTACACAGGAACAGGAGGAGGCCATTCAGCCCCTTGAGTCTGTTACATTTGGAACAGGAGGAGGCCATTCAGCCCCTCGAGCCAGTTACTTAGGAACAGGAGGAGTCCGTTCAGCCCCATCGAGCCTGTTACATTAGGAACAGGAGGAGGCCGTTCAGCCCCCCTCGAGCCTGTTACACAGCAACAGGAGGAGGCCGTTCAGCCCCCTCGAGTCTGTTACATTTGGAACAGGAGGAGGCCATTCAGCCCCTCGAGCCAGTTACACAGGAACAAGAGGCCATTCAGCCCCTCGAGCCTGTTACACAGGAACAGGAGGAGGCCATTCAGCCCCTTGAGCCTGTTACACAGGAACAGGAGGAGGCCATTCAGCCCCTCGAGCCTGTTACACAGGAACAGGAGGAGGCCATTGAGCCCCCTCGAGCCTGTTATATAGGAACAGGAGGAGGCCGTTCTTTCCCTCAAGCCTGTTACACAGGAATAGGAGGAGGACATTCAGCCTCTCGAGCCTGTGACACAGGAACAGGAGGAGGCCATTCAGCCCATCGAGCCTGTTACACAGGAATAGGAGGAAGCCATTCATCCCCTCGAGATTGTTACATAGGAACAGGAGGAGGCCATTCAGCCCCTCGTGCCTGTTACACAGGAACAGGAGGAGGCCATTCAGCCCCCCGAACCTGTTACATAGGAACAGAAGGAGGCCATTCAGCCCCTCATACCTGTTACACAGGAACAGGAGTAGGCCATGCAGCCCCCCGAACCTGTTACATAGGTACAGGAGGAGGCCATTCAGCCCCCTCGAGCCTATTACACAGGAACAGGAGGAGACCATTCAGCCCCTCTTGCCTGATACACAGGAACAGGAGGAGGCCATTCAGCCCCTCGAGCCAGTTACACAGGAACAGGAGGAGACCATTCAGCCCCCTCGAGCCTGCTACACAGGAACAGGAGGAGGCCATTCAGCCCCTCGAGCCAGTTACACAGGAACAGGAGGAGGCCATTCAGCCCCTCGAGCCTGTCATACAGGAACAGCATGAGGCCATTTAGCCCCTCGAGCCTGTTAGACAGGAACAGGAGGAAGCCATTCAGCCCCTCGAGCCTGTTACACAGGAACAGGAGGAGGCCATTCAGCCCCTAGAGCCTGTTACACAGGAACAGGAGGAGTCCATTCAGCCCCTAGAGCCTGTTACACAGGAACAGGAGGTGTTCATTCAGCCCCCTCCAGCTTGTTACACAGGAACAGGAGGGGACCATTCAGCCCCTCCAGTCTGTTACACAGGAACAGGAGGAGTCCATTCAGCCCCTCGAGCCTGTTGCACAGGAACAGGAGGAAGCCCATTCAGCCCCCGCTCGAGCCTGTTACACAGGAACAGGAGGAGGATTGGCTATCTAACAGAAAGCAAAGAGTTGGGATAAATGGTTCATTCTCAGACTGGCAATCAGTAACTAGTGGTGTTCCACAGGGGTCAGTGCTGGGTCCCCAACTCTTCACAATCTATATTAACGATTTGGAGGAAGGGACCAAGTGTAACATATCAAAATTTGTAGATGATACAAAGATGGGAGGGAAAGTAGTGAGTGAGGAGGACATAAAAAACCTGCAAGGGGACATAGACAGGCTAAGTAAGTGGGCAGAGATTTGGCAGATGGAATACAACACTGGAAAGTGTGAGGTGATGCACTTTGGCAGGAAAAATCCTAGAGCAATTTATTATCTTAATGGCAAGAAACTGGAGAGTACTGAAGTGCAAAGGGATCTGGGGGTCCTGGTGCACGAAACTCAAAAGGTTAGTATGCAGGTGCAGCAAGTGATTAAGAAGGCAAATGGAATGTTGGCTTTCATTGCTAGGGGGATAGAATATAAAAATAGGGAGGTATTGCTTCAGTTGTACAAGGTATTGGTGAGACCGCACCTGGAATACTGCATACAGTTTTGGTGTCCTTACTTAAGGAAAGACATCCTTGCTCTCGAGGCAGTGCAAAAAAGGTTCACTCGGTTAATCCCGGGGATGAGGGGGTGGTCATATGAGGAGAGGTTGGGTAGATTGGGACTCTACTCATTGGAGTTCAGAAGAATGAGAGGCGATCTTATTGAAACATATAAGATTGTGAAGGGGTTGGATCGGGTGGATGCGGGGAGGATGTTCCCGATGACGGGTGAGACGAGAACTAGGGGACATAGTCTTAGAATAAGGGGCTGCTCTTTCAAAACTGAGATGAGGAGGAACTACTTCACTCAGAGGGTGGTAGGTCCATGGAATATGCTGCCACAAAAAGCTGTAGAAGCTACAACATTAATTAAATTTAAAACAGAAATAGACAGTTTCCTAGAAGTAAAGGGCATTAAGGGTTACGGGGAGCGGGCAGGAATTTGGACATGAGTCTAGGTTCGGATCGGTCATGGCCCTGTGGGTAGTGGAGCGGGCCCAGGGACTGTGTAGCCTGATTCTGCTCCTATTTCGTGTGTGCAATTCTGTTAGATGCAGGAGATGGTTCTGTGATAGATAGTAGATTGGCGGTTAGGATCAGATCAGCCATGATCTTATTGAATGGCGGAGCAGGCTCGAGGGGCCGATTGGCCTACTCCTGCTCCTATTTCTTATGTTCTTATGTTCTTACACAGGAACAGGAGGAGGCCTGTTCAGCCCCTCGAGCCTGTTACATTTGGAACAGGAGGAGGTCATTCAACCCCTCGAGCCAGTTACACAGGAACAGGAGGAGGCCATTCAGCCCCTCGAGCCTGTTACACCGGAACAGGAGGAGGCCATTCAGCCCCTCGAGCCTGTTACATTTGGAACAGGAGGAGGTCATTCAACCCCTCGAGCCAGTTACATTTGGAACAGGAGGAGGTCATTCAACCCCTCGAGCCAGTTACACAGGAACTGGAGGAGGCCATTCAGCCCTTCGAAACTGTTACTTAGGAACAGGAGGTGTCCGTTCAGCCCCCTCGAGCCTGTTACATTAGGAACAGGAGGAGGCCGTTCAGCCCCCCTCGAGCCTGTTACACAGCAACAGGAGGAGGCCGTTCAGCCCTTCGAAACTGTTACTTAGGAACAGGAGGTGTCCGTTCAGCCCCCTCGAGTCTGTTACATTAGGAACAGGAGGAGGCCATTCAGCCCCTCGAGCCTGTTACACAGGAACAGGAGGAGGCCATTCAACCCCTCGAGCCTGTTGCACAGGAACAGGAGGAGGCCATTGAGCCCCCTCGAGCCTGTTATATAGGAACAGGAGGAGGCCGTTCTGCCCCTCAAGCCTGTTACACATGAACAGGAGGAGGCCATTCAGCCCCCTCGAGACTGTTACATAGGAACAGAAGGAGGCCATTCAGTCCCCTCGAGCCTGTTACACAGGAACAGGAGGAGGCCATTCAACCTCTCGAGCCTGTTACACAGGAACAGGAGGAGGCCATTCAACCCCTCGAGCCTGTTACATTAGGAACAGGAGGAGGCCATTCAGCCCCCTCGAGCCTCTTACACAGGTGCAGGAGGAGGCCATTCAGCCCCTCGAGTCTGTTAAATTGGAACAGGAGGAGGCCATTCAGCCTCTCGAGCCTGTTACACAGGAACAGGAGGAGCCCATTCAGCCCCTCGAGTCTGTTACACAGGAACAGGAGGAAGCCCATTCAGCCCCCGCTCGAGCCTGTTACACAGGAACAGGAGGAGGCCCATTCAGCCCCTCGAGCCTGTTACATTTGGAACAGCAGGAGGCCATTCAACCCCTCGAGCCAGTTACACAGGAACAGGAGGAGGCCATTCAGCCCCTCGAGTCTGTTGCATTAGTAACAGGAGGAGGCCATTCAGCCCCTCGAGACTGTTACTTAGGAACAGGAGGAGGCCGTTCAGCCCCCTCGAGCCTGTTACATTAGGAACAGGAGGAGGCCATTCAGCCCCCCTCGAGCCTGTTACACAAGAACAGGAGGAGGCCATTCAGCCCCCTCGAGCCTGTTACACAGGAACAGGAGGAGGCCATTCAGCCCCCCTCGAGCCTGTTACACAGGAACAGGAGCAGGCCGTTCAAATCCCTCGAGCCTGTTACATAGGAACAGAAGGAGGCCATTCAGCCCACTCGAGCCTGTTACACAGGAACAGGAGGAGGCCATTCAGCCCCTCGAGCCTGTTACACAGGAACAGGAGGAGGCCATTCAGCCCCTTGAGTCTGTTACATTTGGAAGAGGAGGAGGCCATTCAGCCCCTCGAGCCAGTTACACAGGAACTGGAGGAGGCCATTCAGCCCCTCGAGACTGTTACTTAGGAACAGGAGGAGTCCGTTCAGCCCCATCGAGCCTGTTACATTAGGAACAGGAGGAGGCCGTTCAGCCCCCCTCGAGCCTGTTACACAGCAACAGGAGGAGGCCGTTCAGCCCCCTCGAGTCTGTTACATTTGGAACAGGAGGAGGCCATTCAGCCCCTCGAGCCAGTTACACAGGAACAAGAGGCCATTCAGCCCCTCGAGCCTGTTACACAGGAACAGGAGGAGGCCATTCAGCCCCTTGAGCCTGTTACACAGGAACAGGAGGAGGCCATTCAGCCCCTCGAGCCTGTTACACAGGAACAGGAGGAGGCCATTGAGCCCCCTCGAGCCTGTTATATAGGAACAGGAGGAGGCCGTTCTTTCCCTCAAGCCTGTTACACAGGAATAGGAGGAGGACATTCAGCCTCTCGAGCCTGTGACACAGGAACAGGAGGAGGCCATTCAGCCCATCGAGCCTGTTACACAGGAATAGGAGGAAGCCATTCATCCCCTCGAGATTGTTACATAGGAACTGGAGGAGGCCATTCAGCCCCTCGAGACTGTTACTTAGGAACAGGAGGAGTCCGTTCAGCCCCATCGAGCCTGTTACATTAGGAACAGGAGGAGGCCGTTCAGCCCCCCTCGAGCCTGTTACACAGCAACAGGAGGAGGCCGTTCAGCCCCCTCGAGTCTGTTACATTTGGAACAGGAGGAGGCCATTCAGCCCCTCGAGCCAGTTACACAGGAACAAGAGGCCATTCAGCCCCTCGAGCCTGTTACACAGGAACAGGAGGAGGCCATTCAGCCCCTTGAGCCTGTTACACAGGAACAGGAGGAGGCCATTCAGCCCCTCGAGCCTGTTACACAGGAACAGGAGGAGGCCATTGAGCCCCCTCGAGCCTGTTATATAGGAACAGGAGGAGGCCGTTCTTTCCCTCAAGCCTGTTACACAGGAATAGGAGGAGGACATTCAGCCTCTCGAGCCTGTGACACAGGAACAGGAGGAGGCCATTCAGCCCATCGAGCCTGTTACACAGGAATAGGAGGAAACATTCATCCCCTCGAGATTGTTACATAGGAACAGGAGGAGGCCATTCAGCCCCTCGTGCCTGTTACACAGGAACAGGAGGAGGCCATTCAGCCCCCCGAACCTGTTACATAGGTACAGGAGGAGGCCATTCAGCCCCCTCGAGCCTGTTATATAGGAACAGGAGGAGGCCATTCAGCCCCTCGTGCCTGTTACACAGGAACAGGAGGAGGCCATTCAGCCCCCCGAACCTGTTACATAGGAACAGAAGGAGGCCATTCAGCCCCTCATACCTGTTACACAGGAACAGGAGTAGGCCATGCAGCCCCCCGAACCTGTTACATAGGTACAGGAGGAGGCCATTCAGCCCCCTCGAGCCTATTACACAGGAACAGGAGGAGACCATTCAGCCCCTCTTGCCTGATACACAGGAACAGGAGGAGGCCATTCAGCCCCTCGAGCCAGTTACACAGGAACAGGAGGAGACCATTCAGCCCCCTCGAGCCTGCTACACAGGAACAGGAGGAGGCCATTCAGCCCCTCGAGCCAGTTACACAGGAACAGGAGGAGGCCATTCAGCCCCTCGAGCCTGTCATACAGGAACAGCATGAGGCCATTTAGCCCCTCGAGCCTGTTACTCAGGAACAGGAGGAAGCCATTCAGCCCCTCGAGCCTGTTACACAGGAACAGGAGGAGGCCATTCAGCCCCTAGAGCCTGTTACACAGGAACAGGAGGTGTTCATTCAGCCCCCTCCAGCTTGTTACACAGGAACAGGAGGGGACCATTCAGCCCCTAGAGCCTGTTACACAGGAACAGGAGGAGGCCATTCAGCCCCTCGAGCCTGTTACACAGGAACAGGAGGAGGCCATTCAGCCCCTCGAGCCTGTTACACAGGAACAGGAGGAGGGCATTCAGACCCCTCGAGCCTATTACACAGGAACAGGAGGAGACCATTCAGCCCCTCTTGCCTGATACACAGGAACAGGAGGAGGCCATTCAGCCACTCGAGCCAGTTACACAGGAACAGGAGGAGACCATTCAGCCCCCTCGAGCCTGCTACACAGGAACAGGAGGAGGCCATTCAGCCCCTCGAGCCAGTTACACAGGAACAGGAGGAGGCCATTCAGCCCCTCGAGCCTGTCATACAGGAACAGCATGAGGCCATTTAGCCCCTCGAGCCTGTTACTCAGGAACAGGAGGAAGCCATTCAGCCCCTCGAGCCTGTTACACAGGAACAGGAGGAGGCCATTCAGCCCCTAGAGCCTGTTACACAGGAACAGGAGGTGTTCATTCAGCCCCCTCCAGCTTGTTACACAGGAACAGGAGGGGACCATTCAGCCCCTAGAGCCTGTTACACAGGAACAGGAGGAGGCCATTCAGCCCCTCGAGCCTGTTACACAGGAACAGGAGGAGGGCATTCAGCCCCCCTCGACCCTGTTACACAGGAACAGGAGGGGACCATTCAGCCCCTCGACCCTGTTACACAGGAACAGGAGGAGGCCATTCAGCCCCCCTCGACCCTGTTACACAGGAACAGGAGGAGGCCATTCAGCCCCCCTCGACCCTGTTACACAGGAACAGGAGGGGACCATTCAGCCCCTCGACCCTGTTACACAGGAACAGGAGGAGGCCATTCAGCCCCTGGAGCCTGTTACACAGGAACAGGAGGAGGCCATTCAGCCCCTCGATCCAGTTACACAGGAACAGGAGGAGGGCATTCAGACCGTCGAACCTGTTACGCAGGAACAGGAGGAGGCCGTTCAGCCCCTCGAGCCTGTTACACAGGAACAGGAGGAGGACATTCATCCCCTCGAGCCTGTTACACAGGAACAGGAGGAGACCATTCATCCCCTTAGCCTGTTACACAGGAACAGGAGGAGGCCATTCAGCCCCTCGAGCCTGTTCCGCCTTTCAATCAGATCATGGCTGATCTGTATCTTAACTCCATTTACCCACCTTTGCTCCATATCCCTCGATACCCTTACCCAACAAAAATCTATCAATCTCAGTCTTGAAAACTCCAATTGACCCCAAGAGCCTCAACAGCTTTTTGGGGGAGAGAGTTCCAGATTTCCACCACCCTTTGTGTGAAGAAGTGCTTCCTGACATCACCCCTGAGCGGCCTGGCTCTAATTTAAAGGTTCTGCCCCCTTGTCCTGGACTCCCCCCACCAGAGGAAATAGCTTCTCTCTCTCGACCCTATCGAATCCTTTAATCATCTTAAACACCTCGATTAGATCATCCCTTAATCTTCTAAACTCGAGGGAACACCAGCCCAGCCTGTGCAACCTGTCCTCGTAATTTAACCCCTTTTAGCCCCTGGTTTCATTCTGTTGAATCGAGGCTGCAGGCTCTCCGAGGCCCAGATATCCTTCCCGAGGTGCGGGGCCCAGGACTGAACGCTGTCGCTCCAGACGGGCTCCGACCAGAGCTCGGTACAGCTGATCAGACCACGTGTGAGGATCTGCTCGATCAGACAGTTCCACATTCTCACTGGGGCGAGAGGAAAAGACCATGAGACGCCTCCCCCTGCTGGCGAGCTCAGAAAGTGCAGCGTCCCGTCTGCTTTTATTTTTATTGGTTCGAGGGGATGTGGGCGTCGACGGGCGAGGCCAGCGTTTATTGCCCATTCCTAATTGCCGCCTTCTTGAACCGCTGCAGTCCGTGTGGTGAAGGTGCTCCCACAGTGCTGTTAGGGAGGGAGTTCCAGGATTTTGACCCAGCGACGATGAAGGAACGGCCGATATATTTCCAAGTCGGGATGGGGTGTGACTCGGAGGGGGAACTCGGAGGTGGTGGTGTTCCCATGCGCCTGCTGCCCTTGTCCTTCTAGGTGGAAGAGGTCGCGGGTTTGGGAGGTGCTGCCGAAGAAGCCTTGGCGATTTGCTGCAGTGCATCTTGTAGATGGTGCACACTGCAGCCATGGTACGCCGGTGGTGGAGGGAGGGAATGTTTAAGGTGGTGGATGGGGTGCCAATCAAGCGGGGCTGCTTTGTCCTGGACGGTGTCGAGCTTCTCGCGTGTTTGTTGGAGCTGCAGCTCCGGTTCTCAAACTGTTGTCCACGAAACATTGGCCAATCATTCGCCGCAGGAGAACTGTGAACGATGGCGGACTGTGACAATGAAGCAGTGAGGATCGGGGGGGGGAGGAGGCGGGCACGGAGTGTTCACATTCGGCCTCCTTCCAATCACGGGCCCTCAATCGAAGCTCGGGCCAAAGTAAGTCTCAGCTGGCAGCAGGCGGAGCAGCCTTGCCCCCCTGCCCTGAATCCGGGAATTCCCAGCGGGGGCTCAGCTTGCTTCTTGCGCTGGGGGGGCGCGGGTCGGTGTGTGAGTGAGGGTAAGACACAGGACCGCTCCCCGGGTTACAGGGGCCGCGCTCTCTCTGTGACTGAGTGAACTCCGTGCTGTTCAGGACACGGCTGTGACAGAGCGCGGCTGTGACAGAGCGAGGCTGTGACAGAGCGCGGCTGTGACAGAGCGAGGCTGTGACAGAGCGAGGCTGTGACAGAGCGCGGCTGTGACAGAGCGCGGCTGTGACGGAGCGCGGCTGTGACGGAGCGAGGCTGTGACGGAGCGAGGCTGTGACGGAGCGAGGCTGTGACGGAGCGAGGCTGTGACGGAGCGAGGCTGTGACGGAGCGAGGCTGTGACGGAGCGAGGCTGTGACGGAGCGAGGCTGTGACGGAGCGAGGCTGTGACAGGGCGCGGCTGTGACAGGGCGCGGCTGTGACAGGGCGCGGCTGTGACAGGGCGCGGCTGTGACAGAGCGAGGCTGTGACAGAGCGAGGCTGTGACAGAGCGCGGCTGTGACAGAGCGCCACTTCAGTACTGCCCCTCTGACAGTGCGGCGCTCCCTCAGTACTGCCCCTCCGACAGTGCAGCGCTCCCTCGGTACTGCCCCTCCGACAGTGCAGCGCTCCCTCAGTACTGCCCCTCCGACAGTGCAGCACTCCCTCAGTACTGGCCCTCCGACAGTGCAGCGCTCCCTCAGTACTGCCCCTCCGACAGTGCAGAACTCCCTCAGTACTGCCCCTTCGACAGTGCTGTGCTCCCTCAGTACTGCCGCTTCGACAGTGCAGCACTCCCTCAGTACTGCCCCTCCGACAGTGCGGCGCTCACTCAGTACTGCCCCTCCGACAGTGCAGCGCTCCCTCAATACTGCCCCTCCGACAGTGCAGCACTCCCTCAATAATGCCCCTCCGACAGTGCAGTGCTCCTTCAGTACTGCCCCTCCAAAAGTGCAGCGCTCCCTCAGTACTGTCCCTCCGACAGTGCAGCGCTCCCTCAATACTGCCCCTCCGACAGCGCAGCGCTCCCTCAATACTGCCCCTCCGACAGTGCGGCGCTCCCTCAGTACTGTCCCTCCGACAGTGCAGCGCTCCCTCAGTACTGCCTCTCCGACAGTGCAGCGCTCCCTCAGTAGTGTCTCTCCGACAGTGCAGCGCTCCCTCAGTATTGCCTCCCTCCGACAGCGCGGCGCTCCCTCAGTCTTACCCTTCTGACAGTGCGGCGTTCCCTCAGTACTGCCTCTCCGATAGTGCGGCGCTCCCTCAGTACTGCCTCTCCGACAGTGCGGCGCTCCCTCAGTACTGTCCCTCCGACTGTGCAGCGCTCCCTCAGTACTGCCTCTCCGACAGTGCGGCGCTCCCTCGGTACTGCCCCTCCGACAGTGCAGCGCTGCCTCAGTACTGCCCCTCCGACAGTGCAGCGCTCCCTCAGTACTGACCCTCTGACAGTGCAGTGCTCCTTCAGTACTGCCCCTCCGACAGTGCAGCGCTCCCTCCGTACTGTCCCTCCGACAGTGCAGCGCTCCCTCAATACTGCCCCTCCGACAGTGCAGCGCTCCCTCAGTATTGCCTCCCTCCGACAGCGCGGCGCTCCCTCAGTCTTGCCCTTCTGACAGTGCGGCATCCCTCAGTACTGCCTCTCCAACAGTGCGGCGCTCCCTCAGAACTGCTACTCCGACAGTGCGGCGCTCCCTCAGTACTGACCCTCCGACAGTGCAGCGCTCCCTCAGTACTGCCCCTCCGACAGTGCAGCGCTCCCTCAGTACTGCCTCTCCGACAGTGCGGTGCTCCCTCAGTACTGTCCCTCCGACTGTGCAGCGCTCCCTCAGTACTGCCTCTCCGACAGTGCGGCGCTCCCTCGGTACTGCCCCTCCGACAGTGCAGCGCTGCCTCAGTACTGCCCCTCTGACAGTGCAGCGCTCCCTCAGTACTGCCCCTCCGACAGTGCAGCGCTCCCTCAGTACTGCCCCTCTGACAGTGCAGCGCTCCCTCAGTACTGCCCCTCCGACAGTGCAGCACTCCCTCAGTACTGCCCCTCCGACAGTGCAGCACTCCCTCAGTACTGCCCCTCCGACAGTGCAGCGCTCCCTCAGTATTGCCTCCCTCCGACAGCGCGGCGCTCCCTCAGTCTTGCCCTTCTGACAGTGCGGCGTTCCCTCAGTACTGCCTCTCCAACAGTGCGGCGCTCCCTCAGAACTGCCACTCCGACAGTGCGGCGCTCCCTCAGTACTGTCCCTCCGACAGTGCAGCACTCCCTCAGTACTGCCCCTCCGACAGTGCAGCGCTCCCTCAGTACTGCCCCTCTGACAGTGCGGCGCTCCCTCTGTGCTGCCTCTCCGACAGTGCGGCGCTCCCTCAGTACTGCCCCTCCGACAGTGCAGCGCTGCCTCAGTACTGCCCCTCCGACAGTGTGGTGCTCCCTCAGTACTGCCCCTCCGACAGTGCGGCGCTCCCTCAGTACTGCCTCTCCGACAGTGCGGCGATCCCTCAGTACTGACCCTCCGACAGTGCAGAGCTCCCTCAGTATTGCCCTCCCGACAGTGCAGCGTTCCCTCAGTACTGCCTCTCCGACAGTGCGGCGCTCCCTCAGTACTGCCCCTCTGACAGTGCAGCGCTCCCTCAGTACTGCCCCTCCGACAGTGCAGCGCTCCCTCAGTACTGCCCCTCCGACAGTGCGGCGCTCCCTCAGTGCTGCCCCTCCGACAGTGCGGCGCTCCCTCACTACTGCCCCTCCGACATTGCGGCGCTCCCTCAGTGCTGCCCCTCCGACAGTGCGGCGCTCCCTCAGTACTGCCCCTCCGACAGTGCAGCGCTCCCTCAGTACTGACCCTCTGACAGTGCTGTGCTCCCTCAGTACTGCCGCTTCGACAGTGCAGCACTCCCTCAGTACTGCCCCTCCGACAGTGCGGCGCTCCCTCAGTAGTGCCTCTCCGACAGTGCAGCGCTCCCTCAGTACTGACCCTCTTACAGTGCAGCGCTCCCTCAGTACTGCCCCTCCGACAGTGCAGCACTCCCTCAATAATGCCCCTCCGACAGTGCAGTGCTCCTTCAGTACTGCCCCTCCGACAGTGCAGCGCTCCCTCCGTACTGTCCCTCCGACAGTGCAGCGCTCCCTCAATACTGCCCCTCCGACAGTGCAGCGCTCCCTCAGTATTGCCTCCCTCCGACAGCGCGGCGTTCCCTCAGTCTTGCCCTTCTGACAGTGCGGCGTTCCCTCAGTATTGCCTCTCCAACAGTGCGGCGCTCCCTCAGAACTGCCACTCCGACAGTGCGGCGCTCCCTATGTACTGACCCTCCGACAGTGCAGCGCTCCCTCAGTACTGCCCCTCTGACAGTGCAGCGCTCCCTCAGTACTGCCTTTCCGACAGTGCGGCGCTCACTCAGTACTGTTCCTCCGACTGTGCAGCGCTCCCTCAGTACTGCCTCTCCGACAGTGCGGCGCTCCCTCGGTACTGCCCCTCCGACAGTGCAGCGCTGCCTCAGTACTGCCCCTCCGACAGTGCGGTGCTCCCTCAGTACTGCCCATCCGACAGTGCGGCGCTCTCTCAATACTGCCCCTCCGACAGTGCAGTGCTCCCTCAGTATTGCCCTTCCGACAGTGCAGCGCTCCCTCAGTACTGCCCCTCCGACAGTGCAGCACTCCCTCAGTACTGCCCCTCCGACAGTGCAGCACTCCCTCAGTACTGCCCCTCCGACAGTGCAGCGCTCCCTCAGTACTGCCCCTCTGACAGTGCGGCGATCCCTCAGTGCTGCCCCTCCGACAGTGCAGCGCTCCCTCAGTACTGCCCCTCCGACAGTGCGGCGCTCCCTCAGTACTGCCCCTCCGACAGTGCAGCGCTCCCTCAGTACTGCCTCTCCGACAGTGCAGCGCTCCCTCAGTACTGACCCTCTGACAGTGCAGCGCTCCCTCAGTACTGCCCCTCCGACAGTGCAGCGCTCCCTCAGTACTGCCCCTCCGACAGTGCAGTGCTCCTCAGTACTGCCCCTCCGACAGTGCAGCGCTCCCTCAGTACTGTCCCTCCGACAGTGCAGCGCTCCCTCAGTACTGCCCCTCCGACAGTGCAGCGCTCCCTCAGTATTGCCTCCCTCCGACAGCGCGGCGCTCCCTCAGTCTTGCCCTTCTGACAGTGCGGCGTTCCCTCAGTACTGCCTCTCCAACAGTGCGGCGCTCCCTCAGAACTGCCACTCCGACAGTGCGGCGCTCCCTCAGTACTGTCCCTCCGACAGTGCAGCACTCCCTCAGTACTGCCCCTCCGACAGTGCAGCGCTCCCTCAGTACTGCCCCTCTGACAGTGCGGCGCTCCCTCTGTGCTGCCCCTCCGACAGTGCGGCGCTCCCTCACTACTGCCCCTCCGACAGTGCGGCGCTCCCTCAGTACTGCCCCTCCGACAGTGCGGCGCTCCCTCAGTACTGCCTCTCCGACAGTGCGGCGCTCCCTCAGTACTGCCCCTCCGACAGTGCAGCGCTGCCTCAGTACTGCCCCTCCGACAGTGTGGTGCTCCCTCAGTACTGCCCATCCGACAGTGCGGACCTCTCTCAATACTGCCCCTCCGACAGTGCAGCGCTCCCTCACTACTGCCCCTCCGACAGTGCGGCGCTCCCTCAGCACTGCCCCTCCGACAGTGCGGCGCTCCCTCAGTACTGCCCCTCCGACAGTGCGGCGCTCCCTCAGTACTGCCCCTCCGACAGTGCAGCACTCCCTCAGTACTGCCTCTCCGACAGTGCGGCGCTCCCTCAGTACTGCCCCTCCGACAGTGCAGCACTCCCTCAGTACTGCCCCTCCGACAGTGCGGCGCTCCCTCAGTACAGCCCCTCCGACAGTGCAGCACTCCCTCAGTACTGCCACCTCCGACAGTGCGGCGCTCCCTCAGTACTGCCCCTCCGACAGTGCGGCGCTCCCTCAGTACTGCACTGTCGTGTCAGTCCAGATTTTTGTGCTCAAGTCTCTGGAGTCGGACTTGAACCCCCAACCCTCTGATCCCTGCGGCGAGGGTGTTACCCCCCGAGACACGGCCGTCTCTCAGCAGAGAGCGGGACCGAGCTCTGAGGGCAGAGATTGGAGCAGTCTGTCCGTTTAATGTAATCTATCATCTGTGCTGCTGCTCCAGGCTCTGCAATCGTTCACTTTCAGTTTGACAGGAGGACGTCTCTTGTATTGCCGCAGTTATATAAGGTATTGGTGAGACCGCACCTGGAATACTGCGGACAGTTTTGGTGTCCTTACTTAAGAAAAGACATACTTGCTCTCGAGTCAGTACAAAGAAGGTTCACTCGGTTAATCCCGGGGATGAGGGGGTGGACATACGAGGAGAGGTTGAGTAGATTGGGACTCTACTCATTGGAGTTCAGAAGAATGAGAGGCAATCTTATTGAAACATATAAGATTGTGAAGGGGTTGGATCGGGTGGATGCAGTAAGGATGTTCCCAAGGATGGGTGAAAGTAGAACTAGGGGGCATAATCTTAGAATAAGGGGCTGCTCTTTCAAAACTGAGATGAGAAGGAACTACTTCACTCAGTGGGTGGTAGGTCCATGGAATATGCTGCCCCAAAAAGCTGTAGAAGCTACATCATTACATAAATTTAAAACAGAAATAGACAGTTTCCTAGAAGTAAAGGGAATTAAGGGTTACGGGGAGCGGGCAGGAATTTGGACATGAGTCTAGGTTCGGATCGGTCATGGCCCTGTGGGTAGCGGAGCGGGCCCAGGGGCCGTGTAGCCTGATCCTGCTCCTATTTCGTGTGTCCAATTCTGTTATGTTCAGGAGATGGTTCTGTGATAGTAGATTGGCGGTTAGGATCAGATCAGCCATGATCTTATTGAATGGCGGAGCAGGCTCGAGGGGCCAATTGGCCTACTCCTGCTCCTATTTCTTATGTTCTTATATAAACCCCAGGGAATGGACTGAACTGGGCCATAATACAGGGAATGGACCGGGATATAAACCCCAGGGAATGGACTGAATCGGGCCATAATACAGGGAATGGACCGGGATATAAACCCCAGGGAAGGGACTGAATTGGGCCATAATACAGGGAATGGCCCAGGATATAAACCCCAGGGAATGGACTGAATTGGGCCATAATACAGAGGATGGACCGGGATATAAACCCCAGGGAATGGACTGAATTGGATCATAATACAGGGAATGGACCGGGATATAAACCCCAGGGAATGGACTGAATTGGATCATAATACAGGGAATGGACCGGGGATATAAACCCCAGGGAATGGACTGAATTGGGCCATAATACAGGGAATGGACCGGGGATATAAACCCCGAGGAATGGACTGAATTGGGCCATAATACAGGGAATGGACCGGGGATATAAACCCCAGGAAATGGACTGAATCGGGCCATAATACAGGGAATGGACCGGGGATATAAACCCCGGGGAATGGACTGAATCGGGCCATAATACAGGGAATGGACCGGGGATATAAACCCCAGGGAATGGACTGAATTGGGCCATAATACAGGGAATGGACCGGGATATAAACCCCAGGGAATGGACTGAATTGGATCATAATACAGGGAATGGACCGGGGATATAAACCCCAGGGAATGGACTGAATTGGGCCATAATACAGGGAATGGACCGGGATATAAACCCCAGGGAATGGACTGAATTGGGCCATAATACAGAGGATGGACCGGGATATAAACCCCAGGGAATGGACTGAATTGGATCATAATACAGGGAATGGACCGGGGATATAAACCCCAGGGAATGGACTGAATTGGGCCATAATACAGGGAATGGACCGGGGATATAAACCCCAGGGAATGGACTGAATTGGATCATAATACAGGGAATGGACCGGGGATATAAACCCCAGGGAATGGACTGAATTGGATCATAATACAGGGAATGGACCGGGGATATAAACCCCGGGGAATGGACTGAATTGGGCCATAATACAGAGGATGGACCGGGATATAAACCCCAGGGAATGGACTGAATTGGATCATAATACAGGGAATGGACCATGATAAACTCAAAAAGTTAGTATGCAGATGCAGCAAGTGATTAAGAAGGCAAATGGAATGTTGGCTTTCATTGCTAGGGGGATAGAATATAAAAATAGGGAGGTATTGCTTCAGTTGTACAAGGTATTGGTGAGACCGCACATGGAATACTGCATACAGTTTTGGTGTCCATACTTAAGAAAAGACTTACTTGCTCTCGAGGCTGTACAAGGAAGATTCACTCGGTTAATCCCGGGGATGAGGGGGTGGACATACGAGGAGAGGTTGAGTAGATTGGGACTCTACTCATTGGAGTTCAGAAGAATGAGAGGCAATCTTATTGAAACATATAAGATTGTGAAGGGGTTGGATCGGGTGGATGCAGTAAGGATGTTCCCGATGACGGGTGAGACGAGAACTAGGGGGCATAGTCTTAGAATAAGGGGCTGCTCTTTCAAATCTGAGATGAGAAGGAACTACTTCACTCAGAGGGTGGTAGGTCCATGGAATATGCTGCCCCAAAAAGCTGTAGAAGCTACATCATTACATACATTTAAAACAGAAATAGACAGTTTCCTAGAAGTAAAGGGAATTAAGGGTTACGGGGAGCGGGCAGGAATTTGGACATGAGTCAAGGTTCGGATCGGTCATGGCCCTGTGGGTAGCGGAGCGGGCCCAGGGGCCGTGTAGCCTGATCCTACTCCTATTTCGTGTGTCCAATTCTGTTAGGTTCAGGAGATGGTTCTGTGACAGTAGATTGGCGGTTAGGATCAGATCAGCCATGATCTTATTGAATGGCGGAGCAGGCTCGAGGGGCCAATTGGCCTACTCCTGCTCCTATTTCTTATGTTCTTATATAAACCCCAGGGAATGGACTGAACTGGGCCATAATACAGGGGATGGACCGGGATATAAACCCCGGGGAATGGACTGAATCGGATCATAATACAGGGGATGGACCGGGATATAAACCCCAGGGAATGGACTGAATCGGGCCATAATACAGGGAATGGACCGGGGATAAAACCCCAGGGAATGGACTGAATCGGGCCATAATACAGGGAATGGACCGGGATATAAACCCCAGGGAATGGACTGAATTGGGCCATAATACAGGGAATGGACCGGGATATAAACCCCAGGGAATGGACTGAATTGGATCATAATACAGGGAATGGACTGGGATATAAACCCCAGGGAATGGACTGAATTGGGCCATAATACAGGGGATGGACCGGGATATAAACCCCAGGGAATGGACTGAATTGGATCATAATACAGGGAATGGACCGGGATATAAACCCCAGGGAATGGACTGAATTGGATCATAATACAGGGGATGGACCGGGGATATAAACCCCAGGGAATGGACTGAATTGGGCCATAATACAGGGAATGGACCGGGATATAAACCCCAGGGAATGGACTGAATTGGGCCATAATACAGGGAATGGACCGGGGATATAAACCCCAGGGAATGGACTGAATTGGGCCATAATACAGGGAATGGACCGGGGATATAAACCCCAGGGAATGGACTGAATTGGATCATAATACAGGGAATGGACCGGGGATATAAACCCCAGGGAATGGACTGAATTGGATCATAATACAGGGAATGGACCGGGGATATAAACCCCGGGGAATGGACTGAATTGGGCCATAATACAGGGAATGGACCGGGGATATAAACCTCAGGGAATGGACTGAATTGGATCATAATACAGGGAATGGACCGGGGATATAAACCCCAGGGAATGGACTGAATTGGGCCATAATACAGGGAATGGACCAGGATATAAACCTCAGGGAATGGACTGAATTGGATCATAATACAGGGAATGGACCGGGGATATAAACCCCAGGGAATGGACTGAATTGGGCCATAATACAGGGAATGGACCGGGGATATAAACCCCAGGGAATGGACTGAATTGGATCATAATACAGGGAATGGACCGGGGATATAAACCCCAGGGAATGGACTGAATTGGATCATAATACAGGGAATGGACCGGGGATATAAACCCCGGGGAATGGACTGAATTGGGCCATAATACAGGGAATGGACCAGGATATAAACCTCAGGGAATGGACTGAATTGGATCATAATACAGGGAATGGACCGGGGATATAAACCCCAGGGAATGGACTGAATTGGGCCATAATACAGGGAATGGACCAGGATATAAACCTCAGGGAATGGACTGAATTGGATCATAATACAGGGAATGGACCGGGGATATAAACCCCAGGGAATGGACTGAATTGGATCATAATACAGGGAATGGACCGGGATATAAACCCCAGGGAATGGACTGAATTGGGCCATAATACAGGGAATGGACCAGGATATAAACCTCAGGGAATGGACTGAATTGGATCATAATACAGGGGATGGACCGGGGATATAAACCCCAGGGAATGGACTGAATTGGATCATAATACAGGGAATGGACCGGGATATAAACCCCAGGGAATGGACTGAATCGGGCAATAATACAGAGGATGGACCGGGGATATAAACCCCAGGGAATGGACTGAATTGGATCATAATACAGGGAATGGACCGGGGATATAAACCCCAGGGAATGGACTGAATTGGGCCATAATACAGGGAATGGACCAGGATATAAACCTCAGGGAATGGACTGAATTGGATCATAATACAGGGAATGGACCGGGGATATAAACCCCAGGGAATGGACTGAATTGGATCATAATACAGGGAATGGACCGGGATATAAACCCCAGGGAATGGACTGAATTGGATCATAATACAGGGAATGGACCGGGATATAAACCCCAGGGAATGGACTGAATTGGGCCATAATACAGGGGATGGACCGGGATATAAACCCCAGGGAATGGACTGAATTGGGCCATAATACAGGGAATGGACCGGGATATAAACCCCAGGGAATGGACTGAATTGGATCATAATACAGGGAATGGACCGGGGATATAAACCCCAGGGAATGGACTGAATTGGATCATAATACAGGGAATGGACCGGGATATAAACCCCAGGGAATGGACTGAATTGGATCATAATACAGGGGATGGACCGGGGATATAAACCCCAGGGAATGGACTGAATTGGATCATAATACAGGGAATGGACCGGGGATATAAACCCCAGGGAATGGACTGAATTGGATCATAATACAGGGGATGGACCGGGGATATAAACCCCAGGGAATGGACTGAATTGGGCCATAATACAGGGAATGGACCGGGGATATAAACCCCAGGGAATGGACTGAATTGGGCCATAATACAGGGAATGGACCGGGGATATAAACCCCAGGGAATGGACTGAATTGGGCCATAATACAGGGAATGGACCAGGATATAAACCTCAGGGAATGGACTGAATTGGATCATAATACAGGGAATGGACCGGGGATATAAACCCCAGGGAATGGACTGAATTGGGCCATAATACAGAGGATGGACCGGGATATAAACCCCAGGGAATGGACTGAATTGGATCATAATACAGGGAATGGACCGGGATATAAACCCCAGGGAATGGACTGAATTGGGCCATAATACAGGGAATGGACCGGGGATATAAACCCCAGGGAATGGACTGAATTGGGCCATAATACAGGGAATGGACCAGGATATAAACCTCAGGGAATGGACTGAATTGGATCATAATACAGGGAATGGACCGGGGATATAAACCCCAGGGAATGGACTGAATTGGGCCATAATACAGGGAATGGACCGGGGATATAAACCCCAGGGAATGGACTGAATCGGGCAATAATACAGGGAATGGACCGGGGATATAAACCCCAGGGAATGGACTGAATTGGATCATAATACAGGGAATGGACCGGGATATAAACCCCAGGGAATGGACTGAATCGGGCAATAATACAGGGAATGGACCGGGGATATAAACCCCAGGGAATGGACTGAATTGGGCCATAATACAGGGAATGGACCGGGGATATAAACCCCAGGGAATGGACTGAATCGGGCAATAATACAGGGAATGGACCGGGGATATAAACCCCGAGGAATGGACTGAATTGGGCCATAATACAGAGGATGGACCGGGGATATAAACCCCAGGGAATGGACTGAATCGGATCATAATACAGGGAATGGACCGGGGATATAAACCCCAGGGAATGGACTGAATTGGATCATAATACAGGGAATGGACCATGATAAACTCAAAAAGTTAGTATGCAGATGCAGCAAGTGATTAAGAAGGCCAATGGAATGTTGGCTTTCATTGCTAGGGGGATAGAATATAAAAATAGGGAGGTATTGCTTCAGTTGTACAAGGTATTGGTGAGACCGCACCTGGAATACTGCATACAGTTTTGGTGTCCATACTTAAGAAAAGACTTACTTGCTCTCGAGGCTGTACAAGGAAGATTCACTCGGTTAATCCCGGGGATGAGGGGGTGGACATACGAGGAGAGGTTGAGTAGATTGGGACTCTACTCATTGGAGTTCAGAAGAATGAGAGGCAATCTTATTGAAACATATAAGATTGTGAAGGGGTTGGATCGGGTGGATGCAGTAAGGATGTTCCCGATGACGGGTGAGACGAGAACTAAGGGGCATAGTCTTAGAATAAGGGGCTGCTCTTTCAAATCTGAGATGAGAAGGAACTACTTCACTCAGAGGGTGGTAGGTCCATGGAATATGCTGCCCCAAAAAGCTGTAGAAGCTACATCATTACATACATTTAAAACAGAAATAGACAGTTTCCTAGAAGTAAAGGGAATTAAGGGTTACGGGGAGCGGGCAGGAATTTGGACATGAGTCAAGGTTCGGATCGGTCATGGCCCTGTGGGTAGCGGAGCGGGCCCAGGGGCCGTGTAGCCTGATCCTACTCCTATTTCGTGTGTCCAATTCTGTTAGGTTCAGGAGATGGTTCTGTGACAGTAGATTGGCGGTTAGGATCAGATCAGCCATGATCTTATTGAATGGCGGAGCAGGCTCGAGGGGCCAATTGGCCTACTCCTGCTCCTATTTCTTATGTTCTTATATAAACCCCAGGGAATGGACTGAACTGGGCCATAATACAGGGGATGGACCGGGATATAAACCCCGGGGAATGGACTGAATCGGATCATAATACAGGGGATGGACCGGGATATAAACCCCAGGGAATGGACTGAATCGGGCCATAATACAGGGAATGGACCGGGGATAAAACCCCAGGGAATGGACTGAATCGGGCCATAATACAGGGAATGGACCGGGGATATAAACCCCAGGGAATGGACTGAATCGGGCCATAATACAGGGAATGGACCGGGGATAAAACCCCAGGGAATGGACTGAATCGGGCCATAATACAGGGAATGGACCGGGATATAAACCCCAGGGAATGGACTGAATTGGATCATAATACAGGGAATGGACCGGGATATAAACCCCAGGGAATGGACTGAATTGGATCATAATACAGGGAATGGACCGGGATATAAACCCCAGGGAATGGACTGAATTGGATCATAATACAGGGAATGGACCGGGATATAAACCCCAGGGAATGGACTGAATTGGGCCATAATACAGAGGATGGACCGGGATATAAACCCCAGGGAATGGACTGAATTGGGCCATAATACAGGGAATGGACCGGGATATAAACCCCAGGGAATGGACTGAATTGGATCATAATACAGGGAATGGACCGGGGATATAAACCCCAGGGAATGGACTGAATTGGGCCATAATACAGGGAATGGACCGGGGATATAAACCCCAGGGAATGGACTGAATTGGATCATAATACAGGGAATGGACCGGGGATATAAACCCCAGGGAATGGACTGAATTGGATCATAATACAGGGAATGGACCGGGGATATAAACCCCAGGGAATGGACTGAATTGGGCCATAATACAGGGAATGGACCGGGATATAAACCCCAGGGAATGGACTGAATTGGGCCATAATACAGGGAATGGACCGGGATATAAACCCCAGGGAATGGACTGAATTGGATCATAATACAGGGAATGGACCGGGGATATAAACCCCAGGGAATGGACTGAATTGGGCCATAATACAGGGAATGGACCGGGGATATAAACCTCAGGGAATGGACTGAATTGGATCATAATACAGGGAATGGACCGGGGATATAAACCCCGGGGAATGGACTGAATTGGGCCATAATACAGGGAATGGACCGGGATATAAACCCCAGGGAATGGACTGAATTGGGCCATAATACAGGGAATGGACCGGGATATAAACCCCGGGGAATGGACTGAATTGGATCATAATACAGGGAATGGACCGGGGATATAAACCCCAGGGAATGGACTGAATTGGGCCATAATACAGGGAATGGACCGGGGATATAAACCCCGGGGAATGGACTGAATTGGGCCATAATACAGAGGATGGACCGGGATATAAACCCCAGGGAATGGACTGAATTGGGCCATAATACAGGGAATGGACCGGGATATAAACCCCAGGGAATGGACTGAATTGGGCCATAATACAGAGGATGGACCGGGATATAAACCCCAGGGAATGGACTGAATTGGATCATAATACAGGGAATGGACCGGGATATAAACCCCAGGGAATGGACTGAATTGGGCCATAATACAGGGAATGGACCGGGGATATAAACCCCGGGGAATGGACTGAATTGGATCATAATACAGGGAATGGACCGGGGATATAAACCCCAGGGAATGGACTGAATTGGGCCATAATACAGGGAATGGACCGGGATATAAACCCCAGGGAATGGACTGAATTGGATCATAATACAGGGAATGGACCGGGGATATAAACCCCAGGGAATGGACTGAATTGGGCCATAATACAGGGAATGGACCAGGATATAAACCTCAGGGAATGGACTGAATTGGATCATAATACAGGGAATGGACCGGGGATATAAACCCCAGGGAATGGACTGAATTGGGCCATAATACAGGGAATGGACCGGGGATATAAACCTCAGGGAATGGACTGAATTGGATCATAATACAGGGAATGGACCGGGGATATAAACCCCAGGGAATGGACTGAATCGGGCAATAATACAGGGAATGGACCGGGGATATAAACCCCAGGGAATGGACTGAATTGGGCCATAATACAGGGAATGGACCGGGGATATAAACCCCAGGGAATGGACTGAATCGGGCAATAATACAGGGAATGGACCGGGGATATAAACCCCGAGGAATGGACTGAATTGGGCCATAATACAGAGGATGGACCGGGGATATAAACCCCAGGGAATGGACTGAATCGGATCATAATACAGGGAATGGACCGGGGATATAAACCCCAGGGAAGGGACTGAATTGGGCCATAATACAGGGAATGGACCGGGGATATAAACCCCAGGGAATGGACTGAATTGGATCATAATACAGGGAATGGACCGGGGATATAAACCCCAGGGAATGGACTGAATCGGGCAATAATACAGGGAATGGACCGGGGATATAAACCCCAGGGAATGGACTGAATTGGGCCATAATACAGGGAATGGACCGGGGATATAAACCCCAGGGAATGGACTGAATCGGGCAATAATACAGGGAATGGACCGGGGATATAAACCCCGAGGAATGGACTGAATTGGGCCATAATACAGAGGATGGACCGGGGATATAAACCCCAGGGAATGGACTGAATCGGATCATAATACAGGGAATGGACCGGGGATATAAACCCCAGGGAATGGACTGAATTGGATCATAATACAGGGAATGGACCATGATAAACTCAAAAAGTTAGTATGCAGATGCAGCAAGTGATTAAGAAGGCCAATGGAATGTTGGCTTTCATTGCTAGGGGGATAGAATATAAAAATAGGGAGGTATTGCTTCAGTTGTACAAGGTATTGGTGAGACCGCACCTGGAATACTGCATACAGTTTTGGTGTCCATACTTAAGAAAAGACTTACTTGCTCTCGAGGCTGTACAAGGAAGATTCACTCGGTTAATCCCGGGGATGAGGGGGTGGACATACGAGGAGAGGTTGAGTAGATTGGGACTCTACTCATTGGAGTTCAGAAGAATGAGAGGCAATCTTATTGAAACATATAAGATTGTGAAGGGGTTGGATCGGGTGGATGC
The DNA here is from genome assembly GCA_030390025.1 of Squalus acanthias. Lineage (NCBI taxonomy): Eukaryota > Metazoa > Chordata > Chondrichthyes > Squaliformes > Squalidae > Squalus > Squalus acanthias. Next base: position 230,552 of record JASTWF010000604.1, read on the forward strand.
AGTAAGGATGTTCCCGATGACGGGTGAGACGAGAACTAGGGGGCATAGTCTTAGAATAAGGGGCTGCTCTTTCAAATCTGAGATGAGAAGGAACTACTTCACTCAGAGGGTGGTAGGTCCATGGAATATGCTGCCCCAAAAAGCTGTAGAAGCTACATCATTACATACATTTAAAACAGAAATAGACAGTTTCCTAGAAGTAAAGGGAATTAAGGGTTACGGGGAGCGGGCAGGAATTTGGACATGAGTCAAGGTTCGGATCGGTCATGGCCCTGTGGGTAGCGGAGCGGGCCCAGGGGCCGTGTAGCCTGATCCTACTCCTATTTCGTGTGTCCAATTCTGTTAGGTTCAGGAGATGGTTCTGTGACAGTAGATTGGCGGTTAGGATCAGATCAGCCATGATCTTATTGAATGGCGGAGCAGGCTCGAGGGGCCAATTGGCCTACTCCTGCTCCTATTTCTTATGTTCTTATATAAACCCCAGGGAATGGACTGAACTGGGCCATAATACAGGGGATGGACCGGGATATAAACCCCGGGGAATGGACTGAATCGGATCATAATACAGGGGATGGACCGGGATATAAACCCCGGGGAATGGACTGAATTGGGCCATAATACAGGGGATGGACCGGGATATAAACCCCGGGGAATGGACTGAATCGGATCATAATACAGGGGATGGACCGGGATATAAACCCCAGGGAATGGACTGAATCGGGCCATAATACAGGGGATGGACCGGGATATAAACCCCAGGGAATGGACTGAACTGGGCCATAATACAGGGGATGGACCGGGATATAAACCCCAGGGAATGGACTGAATCGGGCCATAATACAGGGAATGGACCGGGGATAAAACCCCAGGGAATGGACTGAATCGGGCCATAATACAGGGAATGGACCGGGATATAAACCCCAGGGAATGGACTGAATTGGATCATAATACAGGGAATGGACCGGGATATAAACCCCAGGGAATGGACTGAATTGGATCATAATACAGGGAATGGACCGGGATATAAACCCCAGGGAATGGACTGAATTGGGCCATAATACAGGGAATGGACCGGGGATATAAACCCCAGGGAATGGACTGAATTGGGCCATAATACAGGGAATGGACCGGGGATATAAACCCCAGGGAATGGACTGAATCGGGCCATAATACAGGGGATGGACCGGGGATATAAACCCCAGGGAATGGACTGAATTGGATCATAATACAGGGAATGGACCGGGGATATAAACCCCAGGGAATGGACTGAATTGGATCATAATACAGGGAATGGACCGGGGATATAAACCCCAGGGAATGGACTGAATTGGGCCATAATACAGGGAATGGACCGGGATATAAACCCCAGGGAATGGACTGAATTGGGCCATAATACAGGGAATGGACCGGGGATATAAACCCCAGGGAATGGACTGAATTGGGCCATAATACAGGGAATGGACCGGGGATATAAACCCCAGGGAATGGACTGAATTGGATCATAATACAGGGAATGGACCGGGGATATAAACCCCAGGGAATGGACTGAATTGGATCATAATACAGGGAATGGACCGGGATATAAACCCCAGGGAATGGACTGAATTGGATCATAATACAGGGAATGGACCGGGGATATAAACCCCAGGGAATGGACTGAATTGGGCCATAATACAGGGAATGGACCGGGATATAAACCCCAGGGAATGGACTGAATTGGATCATAATACAGGGAATGGACCGGGGATATAAACCCCAGGGAATGGACTGAATTGGGCCATAATACAGGGAATGGACCGGGATATAAACCCCAGGGAATGGACTGAATTGGATCATAATACAGGGAATGGACCGGGGATATAAACCTCAGGGAATGGACTGAATTGGATCATAATACAGGGAATGGACCGGGGATATAAACCTCAGGGAATGGACTGAATTGGATCATAATACAGGGAATGGACCGGGGATATAAACCCCAGGGAATGGACTGAATTGGGCCATAATACAGAGGATGGACCGGGGATATAAACCCCAGGGAATGGACTGAATTGGATCATAATACAGGGAATGGACCGGGGATATAAACCCCAGGGAATGGACTGAATTGGATCATAATACAGGGAATGGACCGGGATATAAACCCCAGGGAATGGACTGAATTGGATCATAATACAGGGAATGGACCGGGGATATAAACCCCGGGGAATGGACTGAATTGGGCCATAATACAGAGGATGGACCGGGATATAAACCCCAGGGAATGGACTGAATTGGATCATAATACAGGGAATGGACCGGGATATAAACCCCAGGGAATGGACTGAATTGGATCATAATACAGGGAATGGACCGGGGATATAAACCCCGGGGAATGGACTGAATTGGGCCATAATACAGAGGATGGACCGGGATATAAACCCCAGGGAATGGACTGAATTGGATCATAATACAGGGAATGGACCATGATAAACTCAAAAAGTTAGTATGCAGATGCAGCAAGTGATTAAGAAGGCCAATGGAATGTTGGCTTTCATTGCTAGGGGGATAGAATATAAAAATAGGGAGGTATTGTTTCAGTTGTACAAGGTATTGGTGAGACCGCACCTGGAATACTGCGTACAGTTTTGGTGTCCATACTTAAGAAAAGACTTACTTGCTCTCGAGGCTGTACAAGGAAGATTCACTCGGTTAATCCCGGGGATGAGGGGGTGGACATACGAGGAGAGGTTGAGTAGATTGGGACTCTACTCATTGGAGTTCAGAAGAATGAGAGGCGATCTTATTGAAACATATAAGATTGTGAAGGGGCTTGATCGGGTGGATGCAGTAAGGATGTTCCCGATGACGGGTGAGACGAGAACTAGGGGGCATAGTCTTAGAATAAGGGGCTGCTCTTTCAAAACTGAGATGAGAAGGAACTACTTCACTCAGAGGGTGGTAGGTCCATGGAATATGCTGCCCCAAAAAGCTGTAGAAGCTACATCATTACATACATTTAAAACAGAAATAGACAGTTTCCTAGAAGTAAAGGGAATTAAGGGTTACGGGGAGCGGGCAGGAATTTGGACATGAGTCTAGGTTCGGATCGGTCATGGCCCTGTGGGTAGTGGAGCGGGCCCAGGGGCCGTGTAGCCTTATCCTGCTCCTATTTCGTGTGTCCAATTCTGTTAGGTTCAGGAGATGGTTCTGTGATAGTAGATTGGCGGTTAGGATCAGATCAGCCATGATCTCATTGAATGGCGGAGCAGACTCGAGGGGCCAATTGGCCTACTCCTGCTCCTATTTCTTATGTTCTTATACAAACCCCAGGGAATGGACTGAATCGGGCCATAATACAGGGGATGGACCGGGGATATAAACCCCAGGGAATGGACTGAACTGGATCATAATACAGGGGATGGACCGGGATATAAACCCAGATGAGATGAGATGAGATGAGATGAGACATTAAACCGAGGCCCCGTCTGCCCTCTCAGGTGGATGTAAAAGATCCCATGGGCCACTATTTCCAAGAAGGACAGGGGTGTTATCCCCAGTGTCCTGGCCAATATTTATCCCTCAACAAACATCTAAAACAGATTATCCGGTCATTGCTCACATTGCTGTTTGTGGGAGCTTGCTGTGCGTAAATTGGCTGCCGCGTTTCCCACATTACAACAGTGACTCCACATCAAACAAAGTGCTTCATCGGCTGTGAGGCGCTTTGGGACGACCGGTGGCCGTGAAAGGCGCTGGAGAAATTCCAAGTCTTTCCGTCTTTACAACCGTCGCTGTTACACTGTCGCTGCCTTCAACGCTGAGCGGCCGCGCTCGGTCACAGCCGCGCTCTGTCACAGCCGCGCTCTGTCACAGCCGCGCTCCGTCACAGCCGCGCTCTGTCACAGCCTCGCTCTGTCACAGCCGCGCTCTGTCACAGCCGCGCTCTGTCACAGCCGCGCCCTGAACAGCGCGGAGTTCACTCAGTCACAGAGAGCGCGCGGCCCCTGTAACCCGGGGAGCGGTCCTGTGTCTTACCCTCACTCACACACCGACCCACGCCCACCCCAGCGCAAGAAGCAAGCTGAGCCCCCGTTGGGAATCCCCGGATTCAGGGCAGGGGGGCAAGGCTGCTCCACCTGCTGCCGGCTGAGACTTATTTTGGCCCGAGCTTCGATTGAGGGCCCGTGATTGGAAGGAGGCCGAATGTGAACACTCCGTGCCCGCCTCCTCCCCCCCCCTCGATCCTCACTGCTTCATTGTCACAGTCCGCCATTATCACAGTTCTTCTGCGGCGATGTTTCGCGGGCGACAGTTTGAGAACCGGGGCTGAAGCTCCAACAAACACTCGAGAAGCTCGACACCGTCCAGGACAAAGCAGCCCTGCTCGATGGGCACCCCATCCACCACCTTAAACATTCACTCCCTCCACCACCGGCGCACCGTGGCTGCAGTGTGTACCATCTACAAGATGCACTGCAGCAACTCGCCAAGGCTTCTTCGGCAGCACCTCCCAAACCCGCGACCTCTTCCACCTAGAAGGACAAGGGCAGCAGGCGCATGGGAACACCACCACCTCCAAGTTACCCTCCGAGTCACACACCATCCCGACTTGGAAATATATCGGCCGTTCCTTCATCGTCGCTGAGTCCAAATCCTGGAACTCCCTCCCTCACAGCACTGTGGGAGCACCTTCACCACACGGACTGCAGCGGTTCAAGTAGGCGGCAATTAGGAATGGGCAATAAACGCTGGCCTCGCCCGGCGACGCCCACATCCCCTCGAACCAATAAAAATAAAAGCAGACGGGACGCTGCACTTTCTGAGCTCGCCAGCAGGGGGAGGCGTCTCATGGTCTTTTCCTCTCGCCCCAGTGAGAATGTGGAACTGTCTGATCGAGCAGATCCTCACACGCGGTCTGATCAGCTGTACCGAGCTCTGGTCAGAGCCCGTCTGGAGCGACAGTGTTCAGTCCTGGGCCCCGCACCTGGGGAAGGATATCTGTGCCTCGGAGAGCCTGCAGCCTCGATTCAACAGAATGAAACCAGGGGCTAAAAGGGGTTAAATTACGAGGACAGGTTGCACAGGCTGGGCTGGTGTTCCCTCGAGTTTAGAAGATTAAGGAGTGATCTAATCGGGGTGTTTAAGATGATTAAAGGATTCAATAGGGTCGAGAGAGAGAAACTATTTCCTCTGGTCGGGGGAGTCCAGGACAAGGGGGCAGAACCTTCAAATTAGAGCCAGGCCGTTCAGGGGTGATGTCAGGAAGCACTTCTTCACACAAAGGGTGGTGGAAATCTGGAACTCTCTCCCCCAAAAAGCTGTTGAGGCTCTTGGGGTCAATTGGAGCTTTCAAGACTGAGATCGATAGATTTTTGTTGGGTAAGGGTATCGAGGGATATGGAGCAAATGACGGTAAATGGAGTTAAGATACAGAGCAGTCATGATCTGATTGAATAGTGGAACAGGCTCGAGGGGCTGAATGGCCTCCACCTGTTCCTGTGTAGCACTGTCGGAGGGGCAGTACTGAGGGAGCGCTGCACTGTCGGAGGGGTAGTACTGAGGGAGCGCTGCACTGTCGGAGGGGCAGTACTGAGGGAGCGCCGCACTGTCGGAGGGGCAGTACTGAGGGAGTGCCGCACTGTCAGAGGGGCAGTACTGAGGGAGCGCCGCACTGTCGGAGGGTCAGTACTGAGGGAGTGCTGCACTGTCGGAGGTGCAGTACTGAGGGAGCGCTGCACTGTCGGAGGGGCAGTACTGAGGGAGCGCTGCACTGTCGGAAGTGCCGTCTTTCAGATGAGACGTTAAACCGAGACCCCGTCTGCCCTCTCAGGTGGATGTAAAAGATCCCATGGGCCACTATTTCCAAGATGGACACGGGTGTGAACCTCAGTGTCCTGGCCAATATTTATCCCTCGAACAACATCTGAAACAGATTATCCGGTCATTGATCACATTGCTGTTTGTGGGAGCTTGCTGTGCGTAAATTGGCTGCCGCGTTTCCCACATTACAACAGTGACTCCACATCAAACAAAGTGTTTCATCGGCTGTGAGGCGCTTTGGGACGACCGGTGGCTGTGAAAGGTGCTGGAGAAATTCCAAGTCTTTCCGACTTTACAACCGTCGCTGTTACACTGTCGCTGCCTTCAACGCTGAGCGGCCGCGCTCTGTCACAGCCGCGCTCCGTCACAGCCGCGCTCTGTCACAGCCGCGCCCTGTCACAGCCGCGCTCAGTCACAGCCGCGCTCAGTCACAGCCGCGCCCTGTCACAGCCGCGCTCTGTCACAGCCGCGCTCTGTCACAGCCGTGCCCTGTCACAGCCGCGCTCTGTCACAGCCGCGCTCCGTCACAGCCGCGCTCCGTCACAGCCGCGCTCCGTCACAGCCGCGCTCCGTCACAGCCGCGCTCCGTCACAGCCGTGTCCTGAACAGCGCGGAGTTCACTCAGTCACAGAGAGAGCGCGGCCCCTGTAACCCGGGGAGCGGTCCTGTGTCTTACTCTCACTCACACACCTACCCGCGCCCTCCCCCAGCGCAAGAAGCAAGCTGAGCCTACGCTGGGAATCCCCGGATTCAGGGCAGGGGGGCAAGGCTGCTCCGCCTGCTGCCGGCTGCGACCTATTTTGGCCCGAGCTTCGATTGAGGGCCCGTGATTGGAAGGAGGCCGAATGTGAACACTCCGTGCCCGCCTCCTCCCCCCCCCGATCCTCACTGCTTCATTGTCACAGTCCGCCATTGTCACAGTTCTTCTGCTGCGAATGATTGGCCAATGTTTCGCGGGCGACAGTTTGAGAACCGGGGCTGAAGCTCCCGCAAACACTCGAGAAGCTCGACATCGTCCAGGACAAAGCAGCCCGCTCAACGGGCACCCCGTCCACCACCTTAAACATTCACTCCCTCCACCACCGGCAGACCGTGGCTGCAGTGTGGACCATCTACAAGATACACTGCAGCAACTCGCCAAGGCTTCTTCGGCAGCACCTCCCAAACCCGCCACCTCTTCCACCTAGAAGGACAAGGGCAGCAGGCGCATGGGAACACCACCACCTCCAAGTTCCCCTCCAAGTCACACACCATCCCAACTTGGAAAAATATCGGCCGTTCCTTCATCGTCGCTGGGTCAAAATCCTGGAACTCCCTCCCTAACAGCACTGTGGGAGCACCTTCACCACACGGACTGCAGCGGTTCAAGAAGGCGGCAATTAGGAATGGGCAATAAACGCTGGCCTCGCCCGGCGACGCCCACATCCCCTCGAACCAATAAAAATAAAAGCAGACGGGACGCTGCACTTTCTGAGCTCGCCAGCAGGGGGAGGCATCTCATGGTCTTTTCCGCTCGAACCCAGTGAGAATGTGGAACTGTCTGATCGAGCAGATCCTCACACGTGGTCTGATCAGCTGTACCGAGCTCTGGTCAGAGCCCGTCTGGAGCGACAGCGTTCAGTCCTGGGCCCCGCACCTGGGGAAGGATATCTGGGCCTCGGAGAGCCTGCAGCCTCGATTCAACAGAATGAAACCAGGGGCTAAAAGGGGTTAAATTACGAGGACAGGTTGCACAGGCTGGGCTGGTGTTCCCTCGAGTTTAGAAGATTAAGGAGTGATCTAATCGGGGTGTTTAAGATGATTAAAGGATTCGATAGGGTCGAGAGAGAGAAACTATTTCCTCTGGTGGGGGGAGTCCAGGACAAGTGGGCAGAACCTTCAAATTAGAGCCAGGCCGTTCAGGGGTGATGTCAGGAAGCACTTCTTCACACAAAGGGTGGTGGAAATCTGAAACTCTCTCCCCCAAAAAGCCGTTGAGGCTCTTAGGGTCAATTGGAGCTTTCAAGACTGAGATCGATAGATTTTTGTTGGGTAAGGGTATCGAGGGATATCGAGCAAAGGAGGGCAAATGGAGTTGAGATACAGATCAGTCATGATCTGATTGAATGGTGGAACAGGCTCGAGGGGCTGAATGGCCTCCACCTGTTCCTGTGTAGCACTGTCAGAGGGACAGTACTGAGGGAGCGCTGCACTGTCGGAGGGGCAGTACTGAGGGAGCGCTGCACTGTCGGAGGGGCAGTACTGAGGGAGCGCTGCACTGTCGGAGGGGCAGTACTGAGGGAGCGCTGCACTGTCGGAGGGGCAGTACTGAGGGAGCGCTGCACTGTCGGAGGGGCAGTACTGAGGGAGCGCGGCACTGTCGGAGGGGCAGTACTGAGGGAGCACTGCACTGTCGGAGGGGCAGTACTGAGGGAGCGCCGCACTGTGGGAGGGGCAGTACTGAGGGAGCGCTGCACTGTCGGAGGGGCAGTACTGAGGGAGCGCTGCACTGTCGGAGGGTCAGTACTGAGGGAGCGCTGCACTGTCGGAGGGGCAGTACTGAGGGAGAGCCGCACCGTCGGAGGGTCAGTACTGAGGGAGCGCTGCACTGTCGGAGGTGCCGTCTTTCAGATGAGACGTTAAACCGAGACCCCGTCTGCCCTCTCAGGTGGATGTAAAAGATCCCATGGGCCACTATTTCCAAGATGGACACGGGTGTTAACCTCAGTGTCCTGGCCAATATTTATCCCTCGAACAACATCTGAAACAGATTAACCGGTCATTGATCACATTGCTGTTTGTGGGAGCTTGCTGTGCGTAAATTGGCTGCCGCGTTTCCCACATTACAACAGTGACTCCACATCAAACAAAGTGCTTCATCGGCTGTGAGGCGCTTTGGGACGACCGGTGGCTGTGAAATGCGCTGGAGAAATTCCAAGTCTTTCCGTCTTTACAACCGTCGCTGTTACACTGTCACTGCCTTCAGAGCTGAGCGGACTCGCTCTGTCACAGCCGCGCTCTGTCACAGCCGCGCTCTGTCACAGCCGCGCTCTGTCACAGCCGCGCTCTGTCACAGCCGCGCCCTGTCACAGCCGCGCGCCGTCACAGCCGCGCGCCGTCACAGCCGCGCTCCGTCACAGCCGCGCTCCGTCACAGCCCCGCTCCGTCACAGCCCCGCTCCGTCACAGCCCCGCTCCGTCACAGCCCCGCTCTGTCACAGCCCCGCTCTGTCACAGCCGCGCTCTGTCACAGCCGCGCTCTGTCACAGCCGCGCTCTGTCACAGCCGCGCTCTGTCACAGCCGCGCTCTGTCACAGCCGCGCTCAGTCACAGCCGCGCTCAGTCACAGCCTCGCTCTGTCACAGCCGCGCTCTGTCACAGCCGCGCTCTGTCACAGCCGCGCTCTGTCACAGCCGCGCTGTCACAGCCGCGCTCCGTCACAGCCGCGCTCCGTCACAGCCGCGCTCTGTCACAGCCGCGCTCTGTCACAGCCGCGCTCCGTCACAGCCGCGCTCCGTCACAGCCGCGCTCCGTCACAGCCGCGCTCCGTCACAGCCTCGCTCCGTCACAGCCGCGCTCCGTCACAGCCGCGCTCCGTCACAGCCGCGCTCCGTCACAGCCGCGCCCAGTCACAGCCGCGCCCTGAACAGCGCGGAGTTCACTCAGTCACAGAGAGAGCGCGGCCCCTGTAACCCGGGGAGCGGTCCTGTGTCTTACTCTCACTCACACACCGACCCGCGCCCTCCCCCAGCGCAAGAAGCAAGCTGAGCCCCCGCTGGGAATCCCCGGATTCAGGGCAGGGGGGCAAGGCTGCTCCGCCTGCTGCCGGCTGAGACCTATTTTGGCCCGAGCTTCGATTGAGTGCCCGTGATTGGAAGGAGGCCGAATGTGAACACTCCGTGCCCACCTCCTCCACCCCCCCGATCCTCACTGCTTCATTGTTACAGTCCGCCATTGTCACAGTTCTTCTGCGGCGAATGATTGGCCGATGTTTCGCGGGCGACAGTTTGAGAACCGGAGCTGCAGCTCCAACAAACACTCGAGAAGCTCGACACCATCCAGGACAAAGCAGCCCCGCATGATTGGCACCCCGTCCACCACCTTAAACATTCACTCCCTCCACCACCGGCGTACCGTGGCTGCAGTGTGTACCATCTACAAGATGCACTGCAGCAACTCGCCAAGGCTTCTTCTGCAGCACCTCCCAAACCCCACGACCTCTACCACCTGGAAGGACAAGGGCAGCAGGTGCATGGGAACACCATCACCTCCAAGTTCCCCTCCGAGTCACACCCCATCCCGACTTGGAAAAATATCGGCCGTTCCTTCATCGTCGCTGGGTCCAAATCCTGGAACTCCCTCCCTAACAGCACTGTGGGAGCACCTTCACCACACAGACTGCATCAGTTCAAGAAGGCGGCAATTAGGAATGGGCAATAAACGCTGGCCTCGCCCAGCGACGCCCACATCCGATCGAACCAATAAAAATAAAAGCTCACGGGATGCTGCACTTTCTGAGCTCGCCAGCAGGGGGAGGCGTCTCATGGTCTTTTCCGCTCGAACCCAGTGAGAATGTGGAACTGTCTGATCGAGCAGATCCTCACACGCGGTCTGATCAGCTGTACCGAGCTCTGGTCGGAGCCCGTCTGGAGCGACAGCGTTCAGTCCTGGGCCCCGCACCTGGGGAAGGATATCTGGGCCTCGGAGAGCCTGCAGCCTCGATTCAACAGAATGAAACCAGGGGCTAAAAGGGTTAAATTCCGAGGACAGGTTGCACAAGCTGGGCTGGTGTTCCCTCGAGTTTAGAAGATTGAGGGGTGATCTAATCGAGGTGTTTAAGATGATTAAAGGATTCGATAGGGTCGAGAGAAAGAAACTATTTCCTCTGGTGGGGGGGAGTCCAGGACAAGGGGGCAGAACCTTAAAATTAGAGCCAGGCCGTTCAGGGGTGATGTCAGGAAGCACTTCTTCACACAAAGGGTGGTGGAAATCTGGAACTCTCTCCCCCAAAAAGCCGTTGAGGCTCTTGGGGTCAATTGGAGCTTTCAAGACTGAGATCGATAGATTTTTGTTGGGTAAGGGTATCGAGGGATATGGAGCAAAGGTGGGTAAATGGAGTTAAGATACAGATCAGTCATGATCTGATTGAATGGCGGAACAGGCTCGAGGGGCTGAATGGCCTCCTCCTGTTCCTGTGTAACACTGTTGGAGGGGCAGTACTGAGGGAGCGCTGCACTGTCGGAGGGGCAGTACTGAGGGAGCGCTGCACTGTCGGAGGGGCAGTACTGAAGGAGCGCTGCACTGTCGGAGGGGCAGTACTGAAGGAGTGCTGCACTGTCGGAGGGGCAGTACTGAGGGAGCGCCGCACTGTCGGAGGGGCAGTACTGAGGGAGCGCTGCACTGTCAGAGGGGCAGTACTGAGGGAGCGCAGCACTGTCGGAGGGGCAGTACTGAGGGAGCGCCGCACTGTCGGAGAGGCAGTACTGAGGGAGCGCTGCACTGTCGGAGGGGCAGTACTGAGGGAGCGCTGCACTGTTGGAGGGGCAGTACTGAGGGAGCGCCGCACTGTCGGAGAGGCAGTACTGAGGGAGCGCTGCACTGTCGGAGGGGCAGTACTGAGGGAGCGCTGCACTGTTGGAGGGGCAGTACTGAGGGAGCGCTGCACTGTCGGAGGGTCAGTACTGACGGAGCGCCGCACTGTCGGAGGGGCAGTACTGAGGGAGCGCTGCACTGTCGGAGGGGCAGTACTGAGGGAGCGCTGCACTGTCGGAGGGGCAGTACTGAGGGAGCGCTGCACTGTCGGAGTGGCTGTAGTGAGGGAGCGCTGCACTGTCGGAGGGGCAGTACTGAGGGAGCGCTGCACTGTCGGAGGGGCAGTACTGAGGGAGCGCCGCACTGTCGGAGGTGCAGTACTGAGGGAGCGCTGCACTGTCGGAGGGACAGTACTGAGGGAGCGCCGCACTGTCGGAGGTGCCATCTTTCAGATGAGACGTTAAACCGAGACCCCGTCTGCCCTCTCAGGTGGATGTAAAAGATCCCATGGGCCACTATTTCCAAGATGGACACGGGTGTTATCCTCAGTGTCCTGGCCAATATTTATCCCTCGAACAACATCTGAAACAGATTATCCGGTCATTGATCACATTGCTGTTTGTGGGAGCTTGCTGTGCGTAAATTGGCTGCCGCGTTTCCCACATTACAACAGCGACTACACTTCAAACAAAGTGCTTCATCGGCTGTGAGGCGCTTTGGGACGACCGGTGGCCGGGAAAGGCGCTGGAGAAATTCCAAGTCTTTCCGACTTTACAACCGTCGCTGTTACGCTGTCGCTGCCTTCAGAGCTGAGCGGACTCGCTCTGTCACAGCCTCGCTCTGTCACAGCCGCGCTCCGTCACAGCCGCGCTCTGTCACAGCCGCGCTCCGTCACAGCCGCGCTCCGTCACAGCCGCGCTCCGTCACAGCCGCGCTCCGTCACAGCCGCGCTCCGTCACAGCCGCGCTCCGTCACAGCCTCGCTCCGTCACAGCCGCGCTCCGTCACAGCCGCGCTCCGTCACAGCCGCGCTCCGTCACAGCCGCGCTCCGTCACAGCCGCGCTCCGTCACAGCCGCGCCCTGTCACAGCCGCGCCCTGAACAGCGCGGATTTCACTCAGTCACAGAGAGAGCGCGGTCCCTGTAACCCGGGGAGCGGTCCTGTGTCTTACCCTCACTCACACACCGACCCACGCCCCCCCAGCGCAAGAAGCAAGCTGAGCCCCCGCTGGGAATCCCCGGATTCAGGGCAGGGGGGCAAGGCTGCTCCGCCTGCTGCCGGCTGAGACCTATTTTGGCCCGAGCTTCGATTGAGTGCCCGTGATTGGAAGGAGGCCGAATGTGAACACTCCGTGCCCGCCTCCTCCACCCCCTCGATCCTCACTGCTTCATTGTCACAGTCCACCATTGTCACAGTTCTTCTGCGGCGAATGATTGGCCGATGTTTCACGGAGAACAGTTTGAGAACCGGAGTTGCAGCTCCCACAAACACTCGAGAAGCTCGACACCATCCAGGACAAAGCAGCCCCGCTTGATTGGCACCCCATCCACCACCTTAAACATTCACTCCCTCCACTACCGGCGCACCGTGGCTGCAGTGTGTACCATCTACAAGATGCACTGCAGCAACTCGCCAAGGCTTCTTCGGCAGCACCTCCCAAACCCGCCACCTCTTCCACCTAGAAGGACAAGGGCAGCAGGCGCATGGGAACACCACCACCTCCAAGTTACCCTCCGAGTCACACACCATCCCGACTTGGAAATATATCGGCCGTTCCTTCATCGTCGCCGAGTCCAAATCCTGGAACTCCCTCCCTCACAGCACTGTGGGAGCACCCTCACCACACGGACTGCAGCGGTTCAAGAAGGCGGCAATTAGGAATGGGCAATAAACGCTGGCCTCGCCCGGCGACGCCAACATCCCCTCGAACCAATAAAAATAAAAGCTGACGGGACGCTGCACTTTCTGAGCTCGCCAGCAGGGGGAGGCGTCTCATGGTCTTTTCCGCTCGAACCCAGTGAGAATGTGGAACTGTCTGATCGAGCAGATCCTCACACGCGGTCTGATCAGCTGTACCGAGCTCTGGTCAGAGCCCGTCTGGAGCGACAGCGTTCAGTCCTGGGCCCCGCACCTCGGGAAGGATATCTTGGCCTCGGAGAGCCTGCACCCTCGATTCAACAGAATGAAACCAGGGGCTAAAAGGGTTAAATTACGAGGACAGGTTGCACAGGCTGGGCTGGTATTCCCTCGAGTTTAGAAGATTGAGGGTTGATCTAATCGAGGTGTTTAAGATGATTAAAGGATTCGATAGGGTCGATCGAGAGAAACTATTTCCTCTGGTGGGGGGAGTCCAGGACAAGGGGGCAGAACCTTAAAATTAGAGCCAGGCCGTTCAGGGGTGATGTCAGGAAGCACTTCTTCACACAAAGGGTGGTGGAAATCTGGAACTCTCTCCCCCAAAAAGCCGTTGAGGCTCTTGGGGTCAATTGGAGCTTTCAAGACTGAGATCGATAGATTTTTGTTGGGTAAGGGTATCGAGGGATATCGAGCAAAGGAGGGCAAATGGAGTTGAGATACAGATCAGTCATGATCTGATTGAATGGTGGAACAGGCTCGAGGGGCTGAATGGCCTCCACCTGTTCCTGTGTAGCACTGTCAGAGGGACAGTACTGAGGGAGCGCTGCACTGTCGGAGGGGCAGTACTGAGGGAGCGCTGCACTGTCGGAGGGGCAGTACTGAGGGAGCGCTGCACTTTTGGAGGGGCAGTACTGAGGGAGTGCCGCACTGTCGGAGGGGCAGTACTGAGGGAGCGCCGCACTGTCGGAGGGGCAGTACTGAGGGAGCGCCGCAGTGTCGGAGGGGCAGTACTGAGGGAGCGCTGCACTGTCGGTGGGGCAGTACTGAGGGAGCGCCGCACTGTCGGAGGGGCAGTACTGAGGGAGCGCCGCACTGTCGGAGGGTCAGTACTGAGGGAGCGCTGCACTGTCGGAGGGTCAGTACTGAGGGAGCGCTGCACTGTCGGAGGGGCAGTACTGAGGGAGCGCCGCACTGTCGGAGGGGCAGTACTGAGGGAGCGCTGCACTGTCAGAGGGGCAGTACTGAGGGAGCGCAGCACTGTCGGAGGGGCAGTACTGAGGGAGCGCCGCACTGTCGGAGAGGCAGTACTGAGGGAGCGCTGCACTGTCGGAGGGGCAGTACTGAGGGAGCGCTGCACTGTTGGAGGGGCAGTACTGAGGGAGCGCCGCACTGTCGGAGAGGCAGTACTGAGGGAGCGCTGCACTGTCGGAGGGGCAGTACTGAGGGAGCGCTGCACTGTTGGAGGGGCAGTACTGAGGGAGCGCTGCACTGTCGGAGGGTCAGTACTGACGGAGCGCCGCACTGTCGGAGGGGCAGTACTGAGGGAGCGCTGCACTGTCGGAGGGGCAGTACTGAGGGAGCGCTGCACTGTCGGAGGGGCAGTACTGAGGGAGCGCTGCACTGTCGGAGTGGCTGTAGTGAGGGAGCGCTGCACTGTCGGAGGGGCAGTACTGAGGGAGCGCTGCACTGTCGGAGGGGCAGTACTGAGGGAGCGCCGCACTGTCGGAGGTGCAGTACTGAGGGAGCGCTGCACTGTCGGAGGGACAGTACTGAGGGAGCGCCGCACTGTCGGAGGTGCCATCTTTCAGATGAGACGTTAAACCGAGACCCCGTCTGCCCTCTCAGGTGGATGTAAAAGATCCCATGGGCCACTATTTCCAAGATGGACACGGGTGTTATCCTCAGTGTCCTGGCCAATATTTATCCCTCGAACAACATCTGAAACAGATTATCCGGTCATTGATCACATTGCTGTTTGTGGGAGCTTGCTGTGCGTAAATTGGCTGCCGCGTTTCCCACATTACAACAGCGACTACACTTCAAACAAAGTGCTTCATCGGCTGTGAGGCGCTTTGGGACGACCGGTGGCCGGGAAAGGCGCTGGAGAAATTCCAAGTCTTTCCGACTTTACAACCGTCGCTGTTACGCTGTCGCTGCCTTCAGAGCTGAGCGGACTCGCTCTGTCACAGCCTCGCTCTGTCACAGCCGCGCTCCGTCACAGCCGCGCTCTGTCACAGCCGCGCTCCGTCACAGCCGCGCTCCGTCACAGCCGCGCTCCGTCACAGCCGCGCTCGTCACAGCCGCGCTCCGTCACAGCCGCGCTCCGTCACAGCCGCGCTCCGTCACAGCCTCGCTCCGTCACAGCCGCGCTCCGTCACAGCCGCGCTCCGTCACAGCCGCGCTCCGTCACAGCCGCGCTCCGTCACAGCCGCGCTCCGTCACAGCCGCGCCCTGTCACAGCCGCGCCCTGAACAGCGCGGATTTCACTCAGTCACAGAGAGAGCGCGGTCCCTGTAACCCGGGGAGCGGTCCTGTGTCTTACCCTCACTCACACACCGACCCACGCCCCCCCAGCGCAAGAAGCAAGCTGAGCCCCCGCTGGGAATCCCCGGATTCAGGGCAGGGGGGCAAGGCTGCTCCGCCTGCTGCCGGCTGAGACCTATTTTGGCCCGAGCTTCGATTGAGTGCCCGTGATTGGAAGGAGGCCGAATGTGAACACTCCGTGCCCGCCTCCTCCACCCCCTCGATCCTCACTGCTTCATTGTCACAGTCCACCATTGTCACAGTTCTTCTGCGGCGAATGATTGGCCGATGTTTCACGGAGAACAGTTTGAGAACCGGAGTTGCAGCTCCCACAAACACTCGAGAAGCTCGACACCATCCAGGACAAAGCAGCCCCGCTTGATTGGCACCCCATCCACCACCTTAAACATTCACTCCCTCCACTACCGGCGCACCGTGGCTGCAGTGTGTACCATCTACAAGATGCACTGCAGCAACTCGCCAAGGCTTCTTCGGCAGCACCTCCCAAACCCGCCACCTCTTCCACCTAGAAGGACAAGGGCAGCAGGCGCATGGGAACACCACCACCTCCAAGTTACCCTCCGAGTCACACACCATCCCGACTTGGAAATATATCGGCCGTTCCTTCATCGTCGCCGAGTCCAAATCCTGGAACTCCCTCCCTCACAGCACTGTGGGAGCACCCTCACCACACGGACTGCAGCGGTTCAAGAAGGCGGCAATTAGGAATGGGCAATAAACGCTGGCCTCGCCCGGCGACGCCAACATCCCCTCGAACCAATAAAAATAAAAGCTGACGGGACGCTGCACTTTCTGAGCTCGCCAGCAGGGGGAGGCGTCTCATGGTCTTTTCCGCTCGAACCCAGTGAGAATGTGGAACTGTCTGATCGAGCAGATCCTCACACGCGGTCTGATCAGCTGTACCGAGCTCTGGTCAGAGCCCGTCTGGAGCGACAGCGTTCAGTCCTGGGCCCCGCACCTCGGGAAGGATATCTTGGCCTCGGAGAGCCTGCACCCTCGATTCAACAGAATGAAACCAGGGGCTAAAAGGGTTAAATTACGAGGACAGGTTGCACAGGCTGGGCTGGTATTCCCTCGAGTTTAGAAGATTGAGGGTTGATCTAATCGAGGTGTTTAAGATGATTAAAGGATTCGATAGGGTCGATCGAGAGAAACTATTTCCTCTGGTGGGGGGAGTCCAGGACAAGGGGGCAGAACCTTAAAATTAGAGCCAGGCCGTTCAGGGGTGATGTCAGGAAGCACTTCTTCACACAAAGGGTGGTGGAAATCTGGAACTCTCTCCCCCAAAAAGCCGTTGAGGCTCTTGGGGTCAATTGGAGCTTTCAAGACTGAGATCGATAGATTTTTGTTGGGTAAGGGTATCGAGGGATATCGAGCAAAGGAGGGCAAATGGAGTTGAGATACAGATCAGTCATGATCTGATTGAATGGTGGAACAGGCTCGAGGGGCTGAATGGCCTCCACCTGTTCCTGTGTAGCACTGTCAGAGGGACAGTACTGAGGGAGCGCTGCACTGTCGGAGGGGCAGTACTGAGGGAGCGCTGCACTGTCGGAGGGGCAGTACTGAGGGAGCGCTGCACTTTTGGAGGGGCAGTACTGAGGGAGTGCCGCACTGTCGGAGGGGCAGTACTGAGGGAGCGCCGCACTGTCGGAGGGGCAGTACTGAGGGAGCGCCGCAGTGTCGGAGGGGCAGTACTGAGGGAGCGCTGCACTGTCGGTGGGGCAGTACTGAGGGAGCGCCGCACTGTCGGAGGGGCAGTACTGAGGGAGCGCCGCACTGTCGGAGGGTCAGTACTGAGGGAGCGCTGCACTGTCGGAGGGTCAGTACTGAGGGAGCGCTGCACTGTCGGAGGGGCAGTACTGAGGGAGCGCTGCACTGTCGGAGGGTCAGTACTGAGGGAGCGCTGCACTGTCGGAGGGGCAGTACTGAGGGAGCGCTGCACTGTCGGAGGGTCAGTACTGAGGGAGCGCTGCACTGTCGGAGGGGCAGTACTGAGGGAGCGCGGCACTGTCGGAGGGGCAGTACTGAGGGAGCGCTGCACTGTCGGAGGGACAGTACTGAGGGAGCGCTGCACTGTCGGTGGGGCAGTACTGAGGGAGCACTGCACTGTCAGAGGGGCAGTACTGAGGGAGCACTGCACTGTCGGAGGGGCAGTACTGAGGGAGTGCTGCACTGTCGCAGGGGCAGTACTGAGGGAACCCTGCACAGTCGGAGGGGCAGTACTGAGGGAGCGCCGCACTGTCGGAGGGGCAGTACTGAGGGAGCACTGCACTGTCGGAGGGGCAGTACTGAGGGAGTGCAGCACTGTCGGAGGGTCAGTACTGAGGGAGTGCTGCACTGTCGGAGGTGCAGTACTGAGGGAGCGCTGCACTGTCGGAGGTGCCATCTTTCAGATGAGACGTTAAACCGAGACCCCGTCTGCCCTCTCAGGTGGATGTAAAAGATCCCATGGGCCACTATTTCCAAGATGGACACGGGTGTTAACCTCAGTGTCCTGGCCAATATTTATCCCTCGAACAACATCTGAAACAGATTAACCGGTCATTGATCACATTGCTGTTTGTGGGAGCTTGCTATGCGTAAATTGGCTGCCGCGTTTCCCACATTACAACAGTGACTCCACATCAAACAAAGTGCTTCATCGGCTGTGAGGCGCTTTGGGACGACCGGTGGCTGTGAAACGCGCTGGAGAAATTCCAAGTCTTTCCGTCTTTACAACCGTCGCTGTTACTGTCGCTGCCTTCAGAGCTGAGCAGCCGCGCTCTGTCACAGCCGCGCTCTGTCACAGCCGCGCTCAGTCACAGCCGCGCTCAGTCACAGCCGCGCTCAGTCACAGCCGCGCTCCGTCACAGCCGCGCTCCGTCACAGCCGCGCCCTGTCACAGCCGCGCCCTGAACAGCGCGGAGTTCACTCAGTCACAGAGAGAGCGCGGCCCCTGTAACCCGGGGAGCGGTCCTGTGTCTTACCCTCACTCACACACCGACCCACGCCCACCCCAGCGCAAGAAGCAAGCTGAGCCCCCGTTGGGAATCCCCGGATTCAGGGCAGGGGGGCAAGGCTGCTCCACCTGCTGCCGGCTGAGACTTATTTTGGCCCGAGCTTCGATTGAGGGCCCGTGATTGGAAGGAGGCCGAATGTGAACACTCCGTGCCCGCCTCCTCCCCCCCCTCGATCCTCACTGCTTCATTGTCACAGTCCGCCATTATCACAGTTCTTCTGCGGCGATGTTTCGCGGGCGACAGTTTGAGAACCGGGGCTGAAG
Organism: Squalus acanthias; assembly: GCA_030390025.1. Classification (NCBI taxonomy): domain Eukaryota; kingdom Metazoa; phylum Chordata; class Chondrichthyes; order Squaliformes; family Squalidae; genus Squalus; species Squalus acanthias. The sequence goes on from JASTWF010000604.1 coordinate 249,527, forward strand.
CTCCAACAAACACTCGAGAAGCTCGACACCGTCCAGGACAAAGCAGCCCTGCTCGATGGGCACCCCATCCACCACCTTAAACATTCACTCCCTCCACCACCGGCGCACCGTGGCTGCAGTGTGTACCATCTACAAGATGCACTGCAGCAACTCGCCAAGGCTTCTTCGGCAGCACCTCCCAAACCCGCGACCTCTTCCACCTAGAAGGACAAGGGCAGCAGGCGCATGGGAACACCACCACCTCCAAGTTACCCTCCGAGTCACACACCATCCCGACTTGGAAATATATCGGCCGTTCCTTCATCGTCGCTGAGTCCAAATCCTGGAACTCCCTCCCTCACAGCACTGTGGGAGCACCTTCACCACACGGACTGCAGCGGTTCAAGTAGGCGGCAATTAGGAATGGGCAATAAACGCTGGCCTCGCCCGGCGACGCCCACATCCCCTCGAACCAATAAAAATAAAAGCAGACGGGACGCTGCACTTTCTGAGCTCGCCAGCAGGGGGAGGCGTCTCATGGTCTTTTCCTCTCGCCCCAGTGAGAATGTGGAACTGTCTGATCGAGCAGATCCTCACACGTGGTCTGATCAGCTGTACCGAGCTCTGGTCGGAGCCCGTCTGGAGCGACAGCATTCAGTCCTGGGCCCCGCACCTCGGGAAGGATATCTGGGCCTCGGAGAGCCTGCAGCCTCGATTCAACAGTATGAAACCAGGGGCTAAAAGGGGTTAAATTACGAGGACAGGTTGCACAGGCTGGGCTGGTGTTCCCTCGAAAATTGAGGGGTGATCTAATCGAGGTGTTTAAGATGATTAAAGGATTCGATAGGGTCGATAGAGAGAAACTATTTCCTCTGGTGGGGGGAGTCCAGGACAAGGGGGCAGAACCTTAAAATTAGAGCCAGGCCGTTCAGGGGTGATGTCAGGAAGCACTTCTTCACACAAAGGGTGGTGGAAATCTGGAACACTCCCCCAAAAAGCTGTTGAGGCTCTTGGGGTCAATTGGAGCGTTCAAGACTGAGATCGATAGATTTTTGTTGGGTAAGGGGATCGAGGGATATGGAGCAAAGGCGGGTAAATGGAGTTAAGATACAGATCAGCCATGATCTGATTAAATGGCGGAACAGGCTCGAGGGGCTGAATGGCCTCTTCCTGTTCCTGTGTAACAGGCTCGAGGGGCTGAATGGCCTCCTCCTGTTCCTGTGTAACAGGCTCGAGGGGCTGAATGGCCTCCTCCTGTTCTTTTGTAACAGACTCAAGGGGCTGAATGGGCCTCCTCCTGTTCTTGCGTAACAGGCTCGAGGGGCTGAATGGCCTCCTCCTGTTCCTGTGTAACAGGCTCGAGGGGCTGAATGGTCTCCTCCTGTTCCTGTGTAACAGGCTCGAGAGGCTGAATGGCCTCATCCTGTTCCTGTGTCACAACCTCCAGGGGCTGAATGGCCTCCTCCTGTTCCCGTGTAACAGACTCGAGGGGCTGAATGGCCTCCTCCTGTTCCTATGCAGCAGATTCCAGGGCTGAATAGACTCTTCCATTTCCCATGTAAAAGTCTCGAGGGGCTGAAAGGGCCTCCTACTGTTCCTGTGTAACAGGCTCGAGGGGCTGAACGGCCTCCTCCTGTTGCTGTGTAACAGACTCGAGGGGCTGAATGGCCTCCTCCTGTTCCTGTGTATCAGGCTCGAGTGGTTGAATGGCCTCCTCCTGTTCCTATGTAACAGGCTTGAGAAGACTGAATGGCCTCCTCCTGTTCCTGTGTAACTGGTTCGAGGGGCTGAATGGCCTCCTCCTGTTCCTGTGTAACAGGCTCGAGGGTCTGAAAGGCCTCCTCCTGTTCCTGTATAACAGGCTCGAGGGTCTGAAAGGCCTCCTCCTGTTCCTGTATAACAGGCTCGAGGGTCTGAATGGCCTCCTCCTGTTCCTGTGTAACAGGCTTGAGGGGCTGAATGGCCTCCTCCTGTTCCTGTGTAACAGGCTCGAGGGGCTGAATGGCCTCCTCCTCTTCCTGTGTAACAGGCTCGAGGGGCTGAATGCGCCCCTCCAGTTCCTGTGTAACAGGCTCGAGGGGGGCTGAATGGGCCTCCTCCTGTTCCTGTGTAACAGGCTCGAGGGTCTGAAAGGCCTCCTCCTGTTCCTGTATAACAGGCTCGAGGGTCTGAAAGGCCTCCTCCTGTTCCTGTGCAACAGGCTCGAGGGGCTGAATGGCCTCCTCCTGTTCCTAATGTAACAGGCTCGAAGGGCTGAATGGCCTCCTACTGTTCCTGTGTATCAGGCTCGAGGGGCTAAATGACTTACTCCTGCTCCTGTGTAACAGGCTCGAGAGGCAGAATGGCCTCCTCCTGTTCCTGTGTAACAGGCTCGATGTGCGGAATGGACTCCTCCTGTTCCTGTGTAACATGTTCGAGGGGCTGAATGGCCTCCACCTGTTCCTGTGTGACTGGCTTGAGGGGCTGAATGGCCTCCTCCTGTTCCTGAGTAACTGGCTCAAGGGTCTGCATGGCCTCCTCCTGTTCCTGTGTAACAGGCTCGAGGTGCGGAATGGACTCCTCCTGTTCCTGTGTAACAGACTCGAGGGGCTGAATGGCCTAATCCTGTTCCTGTGTATCAGGCTCGAGTGGTTGAATGGCCTCCTCCTCTTCCTGTGTAACAGGCTCGAGGGGCTGAATGGCCTCCTCCTATTGCTATGTAACAGGCTCGAGGGGGGCTGAATGGCCTCCTCCTGTTCCTGTGTAACAGGCTCGAGGTGCGGAATGGCCTCCTCCTGTTCCTGTGTAACATGTTCGAGGGGCTGAATGGCCTCCTTCTGTTCCTGTGTAACAGACTCGAGGGGATGAATGGCCTCCTCCTGTTCCTGTGTAACAGGCTCGAGGGGGTGAATGGCCTCCTCCTGTTCCTGTGTAACAGGCTCTAGGGGCTGAATGGCCTCAACCTGTTCCTGTGTCACAACCGAGGGGCTGAATGGCCTCCTCCTGTTCCTGTGTAACAGACTCGAGGGGCTGACTGGCCTCCTCCTGTTCCCGTGTAACAGACTCGAGGGGCTGAATGGCCTCCTCCTGTTCCTATGCAGCAGATTCCAGGGCTGAATAGACTCTTCCATTTCCCATGTAAAAGTTTCGAGGTGCTGAATGCGCCCCTCCTGTTCCTGTGTAACAGGCTCGAGGGGCTGAATGGCCTCCTCCTGTTCCTGTGTATCAGACTCGAGGGGGCTGAATGGCCTCCTCCTGTTCCTGTGTAACAGGCTCGAGGGGCTGAATGGCCTCCTCCTGTTCCTGTGTAACAGACTCGAGGGGCTGAATGGCCTCCTCCTGTTCCCGTGTAACAGGCTCGAGGGGCTGAATGGCCTCCTCCTGTTCCTGTGTAACAGGCTCGAGGGGCTGAATGGCCTCCTCCTGTTCCTGTGTAACAGGCTCGAGGGGCTGAATGGCCTCCTCCTGTTCCTGTGTAACAGGCTCGAGGGGCTGAATGGCCTCCTCCAGTTCCTGTGTAACAGGCTCGAGGGGGGCTGAATGGGCCTCCTCCTGTTCCTGTGTAACAGGCTCGAGGGTCTGAAAGGCCTCCTCCTGTTCCTATGTAACAGGCTCGAGGGGCTGAATGGCCTCCTCCTGTTCCTGTGCAACAGGCTGGAGGGGCTGAATGGCCTCCTCCTGTTCCCATATAACAGTCTCAAAGGGGCTGAATGGCCTCCTCCTGTTCCTGTGTATCAGGCTCGAGGGGCTGAATGACCTCCTCCTGTTCCTGTATAACAGGCTCGAGGGTCTGAATGGCCTCCTCCTGTTCCTGTGTAACAGGCTCGAGGTGCGGAATGGCCTCCTCCTGTTCCTGTGTAACATGTTCGAGGGGCTGAATGGCCTCCTTCTGTTCCTGTGTAACAGACTCGAGGGGCTGAATGGCCTCCTCCTGTTCCTGTGTAACAGGCTCTTGGGGCTGAATGGCCTCAACCTGTTCCTGTGTCACAACCGAGGGGCTGAATGGCCTCCTCCTGTTCCTAATGTAACAGGCTCGAGGGGCTGAATGGCCTCCTCCTGCTACTGTGTAACAGGCTCGAGAGGCTGAATGGCCTCCTCCTGTTCCTGTGTAACAGGCTCGATGTGCGGAATGGACTCCTCCTGTTCCTGTGTAACATGTTCGAGGGGCTGAATGGCCTCCTCCTGTTCCTGTGTGACTGGCTTGAGGGGCTGAATGGCCTCCTCCTGTTCCTGAGTAACTGGCTCAAGGGTCTGAATGGCCTCCTCCTGTTCCTATGTAACAGGCTCGAGGGGCTGAATGGCCTCCTCCTGTTCCTGTGCAACAGGCTTGAGGGGCTGAATGGCCTCCTCCTGTTCCCGTATAACAGGCTCGAAGGGCTGAATGGCCTTCTCCTGTTCCTGTGTATCAGGCTCGAGGGGCTGAATGGCCTCCTCCTGTTCCTGTATAACAGGCTCGAGGGTCTGAATGGCCTCCTCCTGTTCCTGTGTAACAGGCTCGAGGTGCGGAATGGCCTCCTCCTGTTCCTGTGTAACATGTTCGAGGGGCTGTATGGCCTCCTTCTGTTCCTGTGTAACAGACTCGAGGGGCTGAATGGCCTCCTCCTGTTCCTGTGTAACAGGCTCGTGGGGGTCAATGGCCTCCTCCTGTTCCTGTGTAACAGGCTCTAGGGGCTGAATGGCCTCAACCTGTTCCTGTGTCACAACCGAGGGGCTGAATGGCCTCCTCCTGTTCCTAATGTAACAGGCTCGAGGGGCTGAATGGCCTCCTCCTGTTCCTGTGCAACAGGCTTGAGGGGCTGAATGGCCTCCTCCTGCTACTGTGTAACAGGCTCGAGGGTCTGAATGGCCTCCTCCTGTTCCTGTGTAACAGGCTCGAGGTGCGGAATGGCCTCCTCCTGTTCCTGTGTAACATGTTCGAGGGGCTGAATGGCCTCCTTCTGTTCCTGTGTAACAGACTCGAGGGCTGAATGGCCTCCTCCTGTTCCTGTGTAACAGGCTCGTGGGGGTGAATGGCCTCCTCCTGTTCCTGTGTAACAGGCTCTAGGGGCTGAATGGCCTCAACCTGTTCCTGTGTCACTACCGAGGGGCTGAATGGCCTCCTCCTGTTCCTAATGTAACAGGCTCGAGGGGCTGAATGGCCTCCTCCTGTTCCTGTGCAACAGGCTTGAGGGGCTGAATGGCCTCCTGCTGTTCCTATGTAACAGGCTCGAGGGGCTGAATGGCCTCCTCCTGTTCCTGTGTAACAGACTCGAGGGTCTGAAAGGCCTCCTCCTGTTCCTGTGTAACAGACTCGAGGGTCTGAATGGCCTCCTCCTGTTCCTGTGTAACAGACTCGAGGGTCTGAAAGGCCTCCTGCTGTTCCTATGTGACAGGCTCGAGGGGCTGAATGGGCCTCCTCCTGTTCTTGTGTAACAGGCTCGAGGGGGTGAATGGCCTCCTCCTGTTCCTGTGTAACAGGCTCGAGGGGCTGAATGGCCTCCTCCTGTTCCTAATGTAACAGGCTCGAGGGGCTGAATGGCCTCCTCCTGTTCCCGTGTAACAGACTCGAGGGGCTGAATGGCCTCCTCCTGTTCCAATGCAGCAGATTCCAGGGCTGAATAGACTCTTCCATTTCCCATGTAAAAGTCTCGAGGGGCTGAATGGGCCTCCTCCTGTTCCTGTGTAACAGGCTCCAGGGGCTGAACGGACTCCTCCTGTTGCTGTGTAACAGGCTCGAGGGGCTGAATGGCCTCCTCCTGTTCCTGTGTAACAGGCTCGAGGGGCTGAATGGCCTCCTCCTGTTCCTGTGTATCAGACTCGAGGGGGCTGAATGGCCTCCTCCTGTTCCTGTGTAACAGGCTCGAGGGGCTGAATGGCCTCCTCCTGTTCCTGTGTAACAGGCTCGAGTGGCTGAATGGCCTCCTCCTGTTCCTGTGTAACAGGCTCGAGGGGCTGAATGGCCTCCTCCTGTTCCTGTGTAACAGGCTCGAGGGGCTGAATGCGCCCCTCCAGTTCCTGTGTAACAGGCTCGAGGGGGGCTGAATGGGCCTCCTCCTGTTCCTGTGTAACAGGCTCAAGGGTCTGAAAGGCCTCCTGCTGTTCCTATGTAACAGGCTCGAGGGGCTGAATGGCCTTCTCCTGTTCCTGTGCAACAGGCTTGAGGGGCTGAATGGCCTCCTCCTGTTCCCGTATAACAGGCTCGAAGGGCTGAATGGCCTCCTCCTGTTCCTGTGTATCAGGCTCGAGGGGCTGAATGGCCTCCTCCTGTTCCTGTATAACAGGCTCGAGGGTGTGAATGGCTCCTCCTGTTTCTGTGTAACAGGCTCGAGGTGCGGAATGGACTCCTCCTGTTCCTGTGTAACATGTTCGAGGGGCTGAATGGCCTCCTCCTATTCCTGTGTGACTGGCTTGAGGGGCTGAATGGCCTCCTCCTGTTCCTGAGTAACTGGCTCAAGGGTCTGAATGGCCTCCTCCTGTTCCTGTGTAACAGACTCGAGTGGTTGAATGGCCTCCTCCTCTTCCTGTGCAACAGGCTCGAGGGGCTGAATGGCCTCCTCCTATTGCTATGTAACAGGCTCGAGGGTCTGAATGGCCACCTCCTGTTCCTGTGTAACAGGCTAGAGGGGCTGAATGGGCCTCCTCCTGTGTCTGTGTAACAGGGTCGAGGGGCTGAATGGCCTCCTCCTGTTCCTGAGTAACAGGCTCGAGGGGCTGAATGGCCTCCTCCTGTTCCTGTGTAACAGGCTCGAGAGGGATCAAGGGCCTCCTCCCCAGTGTCCTGGGGCCAATATTTATCCCTCAACCAACATCACTAAAAACAGATGATCTGAGCATTTTTGATTCCGGATATGAAGGGGTTGTCTTATGAAGAAAGGTTGAGCAGGTTGGGCCGATACTCATTGGAATTGAGAAGAATGAGAGGGGATCTTATTGAAACATATAAGATTCTGAAGGGGTGTGGACAGGGTCGATGCAGTGAGGATGTTTCCCCTCGTGGGGGAATCTAGAACTAGGGGGCATAATTTCAGAATAAGGGGTCACCCATTTAAATCGGAAATGAGGAGGAATTTCTTCTCTGAGGGTCGTGAATCTTTAGAATTCTCTTCCCCAGAGAGCTGTGGAGGCTGGGCCATTGAATATATTTAAGGTGGAGATAGACAGATTTTTGAACGATAAGGGAGTCGAGGGTTATGGGGAGCGGGCAGGGAAGTGGAGTTGAGGCCTAGATCAGATCAGCCATGATCTCATTGAATGGCAGAGCAGGCTCGAGGGGCCGAATGACCTTCTCCTGCTCCTACATCTTATGGTTCTTATTTCATTGTCTCTCTGTGTGTGTGTCTCTCTGTCTCTGTCTCTCTCTCGCTCTCTGTTTGTGTGTGTCTCTGTCTCTCTCTGTCTCTCTCTGTCTCTCTCTCTCTCTCTCTCTCTGTCTCTCTCTGTCTCTCTCTGTCTCTCTCTGTCTCTCTGATTGTGTCTGAGGACACCAGGAGAAGTCAGGCCATCACCTCTGAATGGCCTCCTCCTGTTCCTGTGTAACAGACTCGAGGGGCTGAATGGCCTCCTCCTGTTCCTGTGTAACAGGCTCGAGGGGCTGAATGGCCTCCTCCTGTTCCTGTGTAACAGGCTCGAGGGGCTGAATGGCCTCCTCCTGTTCCTGTGTAACAGGCTCGAGGGGCTGAATGGCCTCCTCCTGTTCCTGTGTAACAGGCTCGAGGGGCTGAATGGCCTCCTCCAGTTCCTGTGTAACAGGCTCGAGGGGGGCTGAATGGGCCTCCTCCTGTTCCTGTGTAACAGGCTCAAGGGTCTGAAAGGCCTCCTCCTGTTCCTATGTAACAGGCTCGAGGGGCTGAATGGCCTCCTCCTGTTCCTGTGTAACAGGCTCGAGGGTCTGAAAGGCCTCCTCCTGTTCCTATGTAACAGGCTCGAGGGGCTGAATGGCCTCCTCCTGTTCCTGTGCAACAGGCTGGAGGGGCTGAATGGCCTCCTCCTGTTCCCATATAACAGTCTCGAAGGGGCTGAATGGCCTCCTCCTGTTCCTGTGTATCAGGCTCGAGGGGCTGAATGACCTCCTCCTGTTCCTGTATAACAGGCTCGAGGGTCTGAATGGCCTCCTCCTGTTCCTGTGTAACAGGCTCGAGGTGCGGAATGGCCTCCTCCTGTTCCTGTGTAACATGTTCGAGGGGCTGAATGGCCTCCTTCTGTTCCTGTGTAACAGACTCGAGGGGCTGAATGGCCTCCTCCTGTTCCTGTGTAACAGGCGCTAGGGGCTGAATGGCCTCAACCTGTTCCTGTGTCACAACCGAGGGGCTGAATGGCCTCCTCCTGTTCCTAATGTAACAGGCTCGAGGGGCTGAATGGCCTCCTCCTGCTACTGTGTAACAGGCTCGAGAGGCTGAATGGCCTCCTCCTGTTCCTGTGTAACAGGCTCGATATGCGGAATGGACTCCTCCTGTTCCTGTGTAACATGTTCGAGGGGCTGAATGGCCTCCTCCTGTTCCTGTGTGACTGGCTTGAGGGGCTGAATGGCCTCCTCCTGTTCCTGAGTAACTGGCTCAAGGGTCTGAATGGCCTCCTCCTGTTCCTGTGTAACAGGCTCGAGGTGCGGAATGGACTCCTCCTGTTCCTGTGTAACAGACTCGAGGGTCTGAAAGGCCTCCTCCTGTTCCTATGTAACAGGCTCGAGGGGCTGAATGGCCTCCTCCTGTTCCTGTGCAACAGGCTTGAGGGGCTGAATGGCCTCCTCCTGTTCCCGTATAACAGGCTCGAAGGGCTGAATGGCCTTCTCCTGTTCCTGTGTATCAGGCTCGAGGGGCTGAATGGCCTCCTCCTGTTCCTGTGTAACAGGCTCGAGGTGCGGAATGGCCTCCTCCTGTTCCTGTGTAACATGTTCGAGGGGCTGAATGGCCTCCTTCTGTTCCTGTGTAACAGACTCGAGGGGCTGAATGGCCTCCTCCTGTTCCTGTGTAACAGGCTCGTGGGGGTCAATGGCCTCCTCCTGTTCCTGTGTAACAGGCTCTAGGGGCTGAATGGCCTCAACCTGTTCCTGTGTCACAACCGAGGGGCTGAATGGCCTCCTCCTGTTCCTAATGTAACAGGCTCGAGGGGCTGAATGGCCTCCTCCTGTTCCTGTGCAACAGGCTTGAGGGGCTGAATGGCCTCCTGCTGTTCCTGTGTAACAGGCTCGAGGGGCTGAATGGGCCTCCTTCTGTTCCTGTGTAACAGACTCGAGGGGCTGAATGGCCTCCTCCTGTTCCTGTGTAACAGGCTCGTGGGGGTGAATGGCCTCCTCCTGTTCCTGTGTAACAGGCTCTAGGGGCTGAATGGCCTCCTGCTGTTCCTATGTAACAGGCTCGAGGGGCTGAATGGCCTCCTCCTGTTCCTGTGTAACAGACTCGAGGGTCTGAAAGGCCTCCTGCTGTTCCTATGTAACAGGCTCGAGGGGCTGAATGGCCTCCTCCTGTTCCTATGTGACAGGCTCGAGGGGCTGAATGGGCCTCCTCCTGTTCTTGTGTAACAGGCTCGAGGGGGTGAATGGCCTCCTCCTGTTCCTGTGTAACAGGCTCGAGGGGCTGAATGGCCTCCTCCTGTTCCTAATGTAACAGGCTCGAGGGGCTGAATGGCCTCCTCCTGTTCCCGTGTAACAGACTCGAGGGGCTGAATGGCCTCCTCCTGTTCCTATGCAGCAGATTCCAGGGCTGAATAGACTCTTCCATTTCCCATGTAAAAGTCTCGAGGGGCTGAATGCGCCCCTCCTGTTCCTGTGTAGCAGGCTCCAGGGGCTGAACGGACTCCTCCTGTTGCTGTGTAACAGGCTCGAGGGGCTGAATGGCCTCCTCCTGTTCCTGTGTAACAGGCTCGAGGGGCTGAATGCGCCCCTCCAGTTCCTGTGTAACAGGCTCGAGGGGGGCTGAATGGGCCTCCTCCTGTTCCTGTGTAACAGGCTCAAGGGTCTGAAAGGCCTCCTGCTGTTCCTATGTAACAGGCTCGAGGGGCTGAATGGCCTTCTCCTGTTCCTGTGCAACAGGCTTGAGGGGCTGAATGGCCTCCTCCTGTTCCCGTATAACAGGCTCGAAGGGCTGAATGGCCTCCTCCTGTTCCTGTGTATCAGGCTCGAGGGGCTGAATGGCCTCCTCCTGTTCCTGTATAACAGGCTCGAGGGTGTGAATGGCTCCTCCTGTTTCTGTGTAACAGGCTCGAGGTGCGGAATGGACTCCTCCTGTTCCTGTGTAACATGTTCGAGGGGCTGAATGGCCTCCTCCTATTCCTGTGTGACTGGCTTGAGGGGCTGAATGGCCTCCTCCTGTTCCTGAGTAACTGGCTCAAGGGTCTGAATGGCCTCCTCCTGTTCCTGTGTAACAGACTCGAGTGGTTGAATGGCCTCCTCCTCTTCCTGTGCAACAGGCTCGAGGGGCTGAATGGCCTCCTCCTATTGCTATGTAACAGGCTCGAGGGTCTGAATGGCCACCTCCTGTTCCTGTGTAACAGGCTAGAGGGGCTGAATGGGCCTCCTCCTGTTTCTGTGTAACAGGGTCGAGGGGCTGAATGGCCTCCTCCTGTTCCTGAGTAACAGGCTCGAGGGGCTGAATGGCCTCCTCCTGTTCCTGTGTAACAGGCTCGAGAGGGATCAAGGGCCTCCTCCCCAGTGTCCTGGGGCCAATATTTATCCCTCAACCAACATCACTAAAAACAGATGATCTGAGCATTTTTGATTCCGGATATGAAGGGGTTGTCTTATGAAGAAAGGTTGAGCAGGTTGGGCCGATACTCATTGGAATTGAGAAGAATGAGAGGGGATCTTATTGAAACATATAAGATTCTGAAGGGGTGTGGACAGGGTCGATGCAGTGAGGATGTTTCCCCTCGTGGGGGAATCTAGAACTAGGGGGCATAATTTCAGAATAAGGGGTCACCCATTTAAATCGGAAATGAGGAGGAATTTCTTCTCTGAGGGTCGTGAATCTTTAGAATTCTCTTCCCCAGAGAGCTGTGGAGGCTGGGTCATTGAATATATTTAAGGTGGAGATAGACAGATTTTTGAACGATAAGGGAGTCGAGGGTTATGGGGAGCGGGCAGGGAAGCGGAGTTGAGGCCTAGATCAGATCAGCCATGATCTCATTGAATGGCAGAGCAGGCTCGAGGGGCCGAATGACCTTCTCCTGCTCCTACATCTTATGGTTCTTATTTCATTGTCTCTCTGTGTGTGTGTCTCTCTGTCTCTGTCTCTCTCTCGCTCTCTGTGTGTGTGTGTCTCTGTCTCTCTCTGTCTCTCTCTGTCTCTCTCTGTCTCTCTCTCTCTCTGTCTCTCTCTGTCTCTCTCTGTCTCTCTCTGTCTCTCTGATTGTGTCTGAGGACACCAGGAGAAGTCAGGCCATCACCTCTGAATGGCCTCCTCCTGTTCCTGTGTAACAGACTCGAGGGGCTGAATGGCCTCCTCCTGTTCCTGTGTAACAGGCTCGAGGGGCTGAATGGCCTCCTCCTGTTCCTGTGTAACAGGCTCGAGGGGCTGAATGGCCTCCTCCTGTTCCTGTGTAACAGGCTCGAGGGGCTGAATGGCCTCCTCCTGTTCCTGTGTAACAGGCTCGAGGGGCTGAATGGCCTCCTCCAGTTCCTGTGTAACAGGCTCGAGGGGGGCTGAATGGGCCTCCTCCTGTTCCTGTGTAACAGGCTCAAGGGTCTGAAAGGCCTCCTCCTGTTCCTATGTAACAGGCTCGAGGGGCTGAATGGCCTCCTCCTGTTCCTGTGTAACAGGCTCGAGGGTCTGAAAGGCCTCCTCCTGTTCCTATGTAACAGGCTCGAGGGGCTGAATGGCCTCCTCCTGTTCCTGTGCAACAGGCTGGAGGGGCTGAATGGCCTCCTCCTGTTCCCATATAACAGTCTCGAAGGGGCTGAATGGCCTCCTCCTGTTCCTGTGTATCAGGCTCGAGGGGCTGAATGACCTCCTCCTGTTCCTGTATAACAGGCTCGAGGGTCTGAATGGCCTCCTCCTGTTCCTGTGTAACAGGCTCGAGGTGCGGAATGGCCTCCTCCTGTTCCTGTGTAACATGTTCGAGGGGCTGAATGGCCTCCTTCTGTTCCTGTGTAACAGACTCGAGGGGCTGAATGGCCTCCTCCTGTTCCTGTGTAACAGGCGCTAGGGGCTGAATGGCCTCAACCTGTTCCTGTGTCACAACCGAGGGGCTGAATGGCCTCCTCCTGTTCCTAATGTAACAGGCTCGAGGGGCTGAATGGCCTCCTCCTGCTACTGTGTAACAGGCTCGAGAGGCTGAATGGCCTCCTCCTGTTCCTGTGTAACAGGCTCTTGGGGCTGAATGGCCTCAACCTGTTCCTGTGTCACAACCGAGGGGCTGAATGGCCTCCTCCTGTTCCTAATGTAACAGGCTCGAGGGGCTGAATGGCCTCCTCCTGCTACTGTGTAACAGGCTCGAGAGGCTGAATGGCCTCCTCCTGTTCCTGTGTAACAGGCTCGATGTGCGGAATGGACTCCTCCTGTTCCTGTGTAACATGTTCGAGGGGCTGAATGGCCTCCTGCTGTTCCTGTGTGACTGGCTTGAGGGGCTGAATGGCCTCCTCCTGTTCCTGAGTAACTGGCTCAAGGGTCTGAATGGCCTCCTCCTGTTCCTGTGTAACAGGCTCGAGGTGCGGAATGGACTCCTCCTGTTCCTGTGTAACAGACTCGAGGGTCTGAAAGGCCTCCTCCTGTTCCTATGTAACAGGCTCGAGGGGCTGAATGGCCTCCTCCTGTTCCTGTGCAACAGGCTTGAGGGGCTGAATGGCCTCCTCCTGTTCCCGTATAACAGGCTCGAAGGGCTGAATGGCCTTCTCCTGTTCCTGTGTATCAGGCTCGAGGGGCTGAATGGCCTCCTCCTGTTCCTGTACAACAGGCTCGAGGGTCTGAATGGCCTCCTCCTGTTCCTGTGTAACAGGCTCGAGGTGCGGAATGGCCTCCTCCTGTTCCTGTGTAACATGTTCGAGGGGCTGTATGGCCTCCTTCTGTTCCTGTGTAACAGACTCGAGGGGCTGAATGGCCTCCTCCTGTTCCTGTGTAACAGGCTCGTGGGGGTCAATGGCCTCCTCCTGTTCCTGTGTAACAGGCTCTAGGGGCTGAATGGCCTCAACCTGTTCCTGTGTCACAACCGAGGGGCTGAATGGCCTCCTCCTGTTCCTAATGTAACAGGCTCGAGGGGCTGAATGGCCTCCTCCTGTTCCTGTGCAACAGGCTTGAGGGGCTGAATGGCCTCCTCCTGCTACTGTGTAACAGGCTCGAGGGTCTGAATGGCCTCCTCCTGTTCCTGTGTAACAGGCTCGAGGTGCGGAATGGCCTCCTCCTGTTCCTGTGTAACATGTTCGAGGGGCTGAATGGCCTCCTTCTGTTCCTGTGTAACAGACTCGAGGGGCTGAATGGCCTCCTCCTGTTCCTGTGTAACAGGCTCGTGGGGGTGAATGGCCTCCTCCTGTTCCTGTGTAACAGGCTCTAGGGGCTGAATGGCCTCAACCTGTTCCTGTGTCACTACCGAGGGGCTGAATGGCCTCCTCCTGTTCCTAATGTAACAGGCTCGAGGGGCTGAATGGCCTCCTCCTGTTCCTGTGCAACAGGCTTGAGGGGCTGAATGGCCTCCTGCTGTTCCTATGTAACAGGCTCGAGGGGCTGAATGGCCTCCTCCTGTTCCTGTGTAACAGACTCGAGGGTCTGAAAGGCCTCCTCCTGTTCCTGTGTAACAGACTCGAGGGTCTGAATGGCCTCCTCCTGTTCCTGTGTAACAGACTCGAGGGTCTGAAAGGCCTCCTGCTGTTCCTATGTGACAGGCTCGAGGGGCTGAATGGGCCTCCTCCTGTTCTTGTGTAACAGGCTCGAGGGGGTGAATGGCCTCCTCCTGTTCCTGTGTAACAGGCTCGAGGGGCTGAATGGCCTCCTCCTGTTCCTAATGTAACAGGCTCGAGGGGCTGAATGGCCTCCTCCTGTTCCCGTGTAACAGACTCGAGGGGCTGAATGGCCTCCTCCTGTTCCAATGCAGCAGATTCCAGGGCTGAATAGACTCTTCCATTTCCCATGTAAAAGTCTCGAGGGGCTGAATGCGCCCCTCCTGTTCCTGTGTAACAGGCTCCAGGGGCTGAACGGACTCCTCCTGTTGCTGTGTAACAGGCTCGAGGGGCTGAATGGCCTCCTCCTGTTCCTGTGTAACAGGCTCGAGGGGCTGAATGGCCTCCTCCTGTTCCTGTGTATCAGACTCGAGGGGGCTGAATGGCCTCCTCCTGTTCCTGTGTAACAGGCTCGAGGGGCTGAATGGCCTCCTCCTGTTCCTGTGTAACAGGCTCGAGTGGCTGAATGGCCTCCTCCTGTTCCTGTGTAACAGGCTCGAGGGGCTGAATGGCCTCCTCCTGTTCCTGTGTAACAGGCTCGAGGGGCTGAATGCGCCCCTCCAGTTCCTGTGTAACAGGCTCGAGGGGGGCTGAATGGGCCTCCTCCTGTTCCTGTGTAACAGGCTCAAGGGTCTGAAAGGCCTCCTGCTGTTCCTATGTAACAGGCTCGAGGGGCTGAATGGCCTTCTCCTGTTCCTGTGCAACAGGCTTGAGGGGCTGAATGGCCTCCTCCTGTTCCCGTATAACAGGCTCGAAGGGCTGAATGGCCTCCTCCTGTTCCTGTGTATCAGGCTCGAGGGGCTGAATGGCCTCCTCCTGTTCCTGTATAACAGGCTCGAGGGTGTGAATGGCTCCTCCTGTTTCTGTGTAACAGGCTCGAGGTGCGGAATGGACTCCTCCTGTTCCTGTGTAACATGTTCGAGGGGCTGAATGGCCTCCTCCTATTCCTGTGTGACTGGCTTGAGGGGCTGAATGGCCTCCTCCTGTTCCTGAGTAACTGGCTCAAGGGTCTGAATGGCCTCCTCCTGTTCCTGTGTAACAGACTCGAGTGGTTGAATGGCCTCCTCCTCTTCCTGTGCAACAGGCTCGAGGGGCTGAATGGCCTCCTCCTATTGCTATGTAACAGGCTCGAGGGTCTGAATGGCCACCTCCTGTTCCTGTGTAACAGGCTAGAGGGGCTGAATGGGCCTCCTCCTGTTCCTGTGTAACAGGGTCGAGGGGCTGAATGGCCTCCTCCTGTTCCTGTGTAACAGGCTCGAGGGGCTGAATGGCCTCCTCCTGTTCCTGTGTAACAGGCTCGAGAGGGATCAAGGGCCTCCTCCCCAGTGTCCTGGGGCCAATATTTATCCCTCAACCAACATCACTAAAAACAGATGATCTGAGCATTTTTGATTCCGGATATGAAGGGGTTGTCTTATGAAGAAAGGTTGAGCAGGTTGGGCCGATACTCATTGGAATTGAGAAGAATGAGAGGGGATCTTATTGAAACATATAAGATTCTGAAGGGGTGTGGACAGGGTCGATGCAGTGAGGATGTTTCCCCTCGTGGGGGAATCTAGAACTAGGGGGCATAATTTCAGAATAAGGGGTCACCCATTTAAATCGGAAATGAGGAGGAATTTCTTCTCTGAGGGTCGTGAATCTTTAGAATTCTCTTCCCCAGAGAGCTGTGGAGGCTGGGTCATTGAATATATTTAAGGTGGAGATAGACAGATTTTTGAACGATAAGGGAGTCGAGGGTTATGGGGAGCGGGCAGGGAAGTGGAGTTGAGGCCTAGATCAGATCAGCCATGATCTCATTGAATGGCAGAGCAGGCTCGAGGGGCCGAATGACCTTCTCCTGCTCCTACATCTTATGGTTCTTATTTCATTGTCTCTCTGTGTGTGTGTCTCTCTGTCTCTGTCTCTCTCTCGCTCTCTGTGTGTGTGTGTCTCTGTCTCTCTCTGTCTCTCTCTGTCTCTCTCTGTCTCTCTCTGTCTCTCTCTCTCTCTCTCTCTGTCTCTCTGATTGTGTCGGAGGACACCAGGAGAAGTCAGGCCATCACCTCTGAATGGCCTCCTCCTGTTCCTGTGTAACAGACTCGAGGGGCTGAATGGCCTCCTCCTGTTCCTGTGTAACAGGCTCGAGGGGCTGAATGGCCTCCTCCTGTTCCTGTGTAACAGGCTCGAGGGGCTGAATGGCCTCCTCCTGTTCCTGTGTAACAGGCTCGAGGGGCTGAATGGCCTCCTCCTGTTCCTGTGTAACAGGCTCGAGGGGCTGAATGGCCTCCTCCAGTTCCTGTGTAACAGGCTCGAGGGGGGCTGAATGGGCCTCCTCCTGTTCCTGTGTAACAGGCTCAAGGGTCTGAAAGGCCTCCTCCTGTTCCTATGTAACAGGCTCGAGGGGCTGAATGGCCTCCTCCTGTTCCTGTGTAACAGGCTCGAGGGTCTGAAAGGCCTCCTCCTGTTCCTATGTAACAGGCTCGAGGGGCTGAATGGCCTCCTCCTGTTCCTGTGCAACAGGCTGGAGGGGCTGAATGGCCTCCTCCTGTTCCCATATAACAGTCTCGAAGGGGCTGAATGGCCTCCTCCTGTTCCTGTGTATCAGGCTCGAGGGGCTGAATGACCTCCTCCTGTTCCTGTATAACAGGCTCGAGGGTCTGAATGGCCTCCTCCTGTTCCTGTGTAACAGGCTCGAGGTGCGGAATGGCCTCCTCCTGTTCCTGTGTAACATGTTCGAGGGGCTGAATGGCCTCCTTCTGTTCCTGTGTAACAGGCGCTAGGGGCTGAATGGCCTCAACCTGTTCCTGTGTCACAACCGAGGGGCTGAATGGCCTCCTCCTGTTCCTAATGTAACAGGCTCGAGGGGCTGAATGGCCTCCTCCTGCTACTGTGTAACAGGCTCGAGAGGCTGAATGGCCTCCTCCTGTTCCTGTGTAACAGGCTCGATGTGCGGAATGGACTCCTCCTGTTCCTGTGTAACATGTTCGAGGGGCTGAATGGCCTCCTCCTGTTCCTGTGTGACTGGCTTGAGGGGCTGAATGGCCTCCTCCTGTTCCTGAGTAACTGGCTCAAGGGTCTGAATGGCCTCCTCCTGTTCCTGTGTAACAGGCTCGAGGTGCGGAATGGACTCCTCCTGTTCCTGTGTAACAGACTCGAGGGTCTGAAAGGCCTCCTCCTGTTCCTATGTAACAGGCTCGAGGGGCTGAATGGCCTCCTCCTGTTCCTGTGCAACAGGCTTGAGGGGCTGAATGGCCTCCTCCTGTTCCCGTATAACAGGCTCGAAGGGCTGAATGGCCTTCTCCTGTTCCTGTGTATCAGGCTCGAGGGGCTGAATGGCCTCCTCCTGTTCCTGTGTAACAGGCTCGAGGTGCGGAATGGCCTCCTCCTGTTCCTGTGTAACATGTTCGAGGGGCTGAATGGCCTCCTTCTGTTCCTGTGTAACAGACTCGAGGGGCTGAATGGCCTCCTCCTGTTCCTGTGTAACAGGCTCGTGGGGGTCAATGGCCTCCTCCTGTTCCTGTGTAACAGGCTCTAGGGGCTGAATGGCCTCAACCTGTTCCTGTGTCACAACCGAGGGGCTGAATGGCCTCCTCCTGTTCCTAATGTAACAGGCTCGAGGGGCTGAATGGCCTCCTCCTGTTCCTGTGCAACAGGCTTGAGGGGCTGAATGGCCTCCTCCTGCTACTGTGTAACAGGCTCGAGGGTCTGAATGGCCTCCTCCTGTTCCTGTGTAACAGGCTCGAGGTGCGGAATGGCCTCCTCCTGTTCCTGTGTAACATGTTCGAGGGGCTGAATGGCCTCCTTCTGTTCCTGTGTAACAGACTCGAGGGGCTGAATGGCCTCCTCCTGTTCCTGTGTAACAGGCTCGTGGGGGTGAATGGCCTCCTCCTGTTCCTGTGTAACAGGCTCTAGGGGCTGAATGGCCTCAACCTGTTCCTGTGTCACTACCGAGGGGCTGAATGGCCTCCTCCTGTTCCTAATGTAACAGGCTCGAGGGGCTGAATGGCCTCCTCCTGTTCCTGTGCAACAGGCTTGAGGGGCTGAATGGCCTCCTGCTGTTCCTATGTAACAGGCTCGAGGGGCTGAATGGCCTCCTCCTGTTCCTGTGTAACAGACTCGAGGGTCTGAAAGGCCTCCTCCTGTTCCTGTGTAACAGACTCGAGGGTCTGAATGGCCTCCTCCTGTTCCTGTGTAACAGACTCGAGGGTCTGAAAGGCCTCCTGCTGTTCCTATGTGACAGGCTCGAGGGGCTGAATGGGCCTCCTCCTGTTCTTGTGTAACAGGCTCGAGGGGGTGAATGGCCTCCTCCTGTTCCTGTGTAACAGGCTCGAGGGGCTGAATGGCCTCCTCCTGTTCCTAATGTAACAGGCTCGAGGGGCTGAATGGCCTCCTCCTGTTCCCGTGTAACAGACTCGAGGGGCTGAATGGCCTCCTCCTGTTCCAATGCAGCAGATTCCAGGGCTGAATAGACTCTTCCATTTCCCATGTAAAAGTCTCGAGGGGCTGAATGCGCCCCTCCTGTTCCTGTGTAACAGGCTCCAGGGGCTGAACGGACTCCTCCTGTTGCTGTGTAACAGGCTCGAGGGGCTGAATGGCCTCCTCCTGTTCCTGTGTAACAGGCTCGAGGGGCTGAATGGCCTCCTCCTGTTCCTGTGTATCAGACTCGAGGGGGCTGAATGGCCTCCTCCTGTTCCTGTGTAACAGGCTCGAGGGGCTGAATGGCCTCCTCCTGTTCCTGTGTAACAGGCTCGAGTGGCTGAATGGCCTCCTCCTGTTCCTGTGTAACAGGCTCGAGGGGCTGAATGGCCTCCTCCTGTTCCTGTGTAACAGGCTCGAGGGGCTGAATGCGCCCCTCCAGTTCCTGTGTAACAGGCTCGAGGGGGGCTGAATGGGCCTCCTCCTGTTCCTGTGTAACAGGCTCAAGGGTCTGAAAGGCCTCCTGCTGTTCCTATGTAACAGGCTCGAGGGGCTGAATGGCCTTCTCCTGTTCCTGTGCAACAGGCTTGAGGGGCTGAATGGCCTCCTCCTGTTCCCGTATAACAGGCTCGAAGGGCTGAATGGCCTCCTCCTGTTCCTGTGTATCAGGCTCGAGGGGCTGAATGGCCTCCTCCTGTTCCTGTATAACAGGCTCGAGGGTGTGAATGGCTCCTCCTGTTTCTGTGTAACAGGCTCGAGGTGCGGAATGGACTCCTCCTGTTCCTGTGTAACATGTTCGAGGGGCTGAATGGCCTCCTCCTATTCCTGTGTGACTGGCTTGAGGGGCTGAATGGCCTCCTCCTGTTCCTGAGTAACTGGCTCAAGGGTCTGAATGGCCTCCTCCTGTTCCTGTGTAACAGACTCGAGTGGTTGAATGGCCTCCTCCTCTTCCTGTGCAACAGGCTCGAGGGGCTGAATGGCCTCCTCCTATTGCTATGTAACAGGCTCGAGGGTCTGAATGGCCACCTCCTGTTCCTGTGTAACAGGCTAGAGGGGCTGAATGGGCCTCCTCCTGTTCCTGTGTAACAGGGTCGAGGGGCTGAATGGCCTCCTCCTGTTCCTGTGTAACAGGCTCGAGGGGCTGAATGGCCTCCTCCTGTTCCTGTGTAACAGGCTCGAGAGGGATCAAGGGCCTCCTCCCCAGTGTCCTGGGGCCAATATTTATCCCTCAACCAACATCACTAAAAACAGATGATCTGAGCATTTTTGATTCCGGATATGAAGGGGTTGTCTTATGAAGAAAGGTTGAGCAGGTTGGGCCGATACTCATTGGAATTGAGAAGAATGAGAGGGGATCTTATTGAAACATATAAGATTCTGAAGGGGTGTGGACAGGGTCGATGCAGTGAGGATGTTTCCCCTCGTGGGGGAATCTAGAACTAGGGGGCATAATTTCAGAATAAGGGGTCACCCATTTAAATCGGAAATGAGGAGGAATTTCTTCTCTGAGGGTCGTGAATCTTTAGAATTCTCTTCCCCAGAGAGCTGTGGAGGCTGGGTCATTGAATATATTTAAGGTGGAGATAGACAGATTTTTGAACGATAAGGGAGTCGAGGGTTATGGGGAGCGGGCAGGGAAGTGGAGTTGAGGCCTAGATCAGATCAGCCATGATCTCATTGAATGGCAGAGCAGGCTCGAGGGGCCGAATGACCTTCTCCTGCTCCTACATCTTATGGTTCTTATTTCATTGTCTCTCTGTGTGTGTGTCTCTCTGTCTCTGTCTCTCTCTCGCTCTCTGTGTGTGTGTGTCTCTGTCTCTCTCTGTCTCTCTCTGTCTCTCTCTGTCTCTCTCTCTCTCTCTCTCTGTCTCTCTGATTGTGTCGGAGGACACCAGGAGAAGTCAGGCCATCACCTCTGAATGGCCTCCTCCTGTTCCTGTGTAACAGACTCGAGGGGCTGAATGGCCTCCTCCTGTTCCTGTGTAACAGGCTCGAGGGGCTGAATGGCCTCCTCCTGTTCCTGTGTAACAGGCTCGAGGGGCTGAATGGCCTCCTCCTGTTCCTGTGTAACAGGCTCGAGGGGCTGAATGGCCTCCTCCTGTTCCTGTGCAACAGGCTGGAGGGGCTGAATGGCCTCCTCCTGTTCCCATATAACAGTCTCGAAGGGGCTGAATGGCCTCCTCCTGTTCCTGTGTATCAGGCTCGAGGGGCTGAATGACCTCCTCCTGTTCCTGTATAACAGGCTCGAGGGTCTGAATGGCCTCCTCCTGTTCCTGTGTAACAGGCTCGAGGTGCGGAATGGCCTCCTCCTGTTCCTGTGTAACATGTTCGAGGGGCTGAATGGCCTCCTTCTGTTCCTGTGTAACAGGCGCTAGGGGCTGAATGGCCTCAACCTGTTCCTGTGTCACAACCGAGGGGCTGAATGGCCTCCTCCTGTTCCTAATGTAACAGGCTCGAGGGGCTGAATGGCCTCCTCCTGCTACTGTGTAACAGGCTCGAGAGGCTGAATGGCCTCCTCCTGTTCCTGTGTAACAGGCTCGATGTGCGGAATGGACTCCTCCTGTTCCTGTGTAACATGTTCGAGGGGCTGAATGGCCTCCTCCTGTTCCTGTGTGACTGGCTTGAGGGGCTGAATGGCCTCCTCCTGTTCCTGAGTAACTGGCTCAAGGGTCTGAATGGCCTCCTCCTGTTCCTGTGTAACAGGCTCGAGGTGCGGAATGGACTCCTCCTGTTCCTGTGTAACAGACTCGAGGGTCTGAAAGGCCTCCTCCTGTTCCTATGTAACAGGCTCGAGGGGCTGAATGGCCTCCTCCTGTTCCTGTGCAACAGGCTTGAGGGGCTGAATGGCCTCCTCCTGTTCCCGTATAACAGGCTCGAAGGGCTGAATGGCCTTCTCCTGTTCCTGTGTATCAGGCTCGAGGGGCTGAATGGCCTCCTCCTGTTCCTGTGTAACAGGCTCGAGGTGCGGAATGGCCTCCTCCTGTTCCTGTGTAACATGTTCGAGGGGCTGAATGGCCTCCTTCTGTTCCTGTGTAACAGACTCGAGGGGCTGAATGGCCTCCTCCTGTTCCTGTGTAACAGGCTCGTGGGGGTCAATGGCCTCCTCCTGTTCCTGTGTAACAGGCTCGAGGGGCTGAATGGCCTCAACCTGTTCCTGTGTCACAACCGAGGGGCTGAATGGCCTCCTCCTGTTCCTAATGTAACAGGCTCGAGGGGCTGAATGGCCTCCTCCTGTTCCTGTGCAACAGGCTTGAGGGGCTGAATGGCCTCCTCCTGCTACTGTGTAACAGGCTCGAGGGTCTGAATGGCCTCCTCCTGTTCCTGTGTAACAGGCTCGAGGTGCGGAATGGCCTCCTCCTGTTCCTGTGTAACATGTTCGAGGGGCTGAATGGCCTCCTTCTGTTCCTGTGTAACAGACTCGAGGGGCTGAATGGCCTCCTCCTGTTCCTGTGTAACAGGCTCGTGGGGGTGAATGGCCTCCTCCTGTTCCTGTGTAACAGGCTCTAGGGGCTGAATGGCCTCCTGCTGTTCCTATGTAACAGGCTCGAGGGGCTGAATGGCCTCCTCCTGTTCCTGTGTAACAGACTCGAGGGTCTGAAAGGCCTCCTGCTGTTCCTATGTAACAGGCTCGAGGGGCTGAATGGCCTCCTCCTGTTCCTATGTGACAGGCTCGAGGGGCTGAATGGGCCTCCTCCTGTTCTTGTGTAACAGGCTCGAGGGGGTGAATGGCCTCCTCCTGTTCCTGTGTAACAGGCTCGAGGGGCTGAATGGCCTCCTCCTGTTCCTAATGTAACAGGCTCGAGGGGCTGAATGGCCTCCTCCTGTTCCCGTGTAACAGACTCGAGGGGCTGAATGGCCTCCTCCTGTTCCTATGCAGCAGATTCCAGGGCTGAATAGACTCTTCCATTTCCCATGTAAAAGTCTCGAGGGGCTGAATGCGCCCCTCCTGTTCCTGTGTAGCAGGCTCCAGGGGCTGAACGGACTCCTCCTGTTGCTGTGTAACAGGCTCGAGGGGCTGAATGGCCTCCTCCTGTTCCTGTGTAACAGGCTCGAGGGGCTGAATGCGCCCCTCCAGTTCCTGTGTAACAGGCTCGAGGGGGGCTGAATGGGCCTCCTCCTGTTCCTGTGTAACAGGCTCAAGGGTCTGAAAGGCCTCCTGCTGTTCCTATGTAACAGGCTCGAGGGGCTGAATGGCCTTCTCCTGTTCCTGTGCAACAGGCTTGAGGGGCTGAATGGCCTCCTCCTGTTCCCGTATAACAGGCTCGAAGGGCTGAATGGCCTCCTCCTGTTCCTGTGTATCAGGCTCGAGGGGCTGAATGGCCTCCTCCTGTTCCTGTATAACAGGCTCGAGGGTGTGAATGGCTCCTCCTGTTTCTGTGTAACAGGCTCGAGGTGCGGAATGGACTCCTCCTGTTCCTGTGTAACATGTTCGAGGGGCTGAATGGCCTCCTCCTATTCCTGTGTGACTGGCTTGAGGGGCTGAATGGCCTCCTCCTGTTCCTGAGTAACTGGCTCAAGGGTCTGAATGGCCTCCTCCTGTTCCTGTGTAACAGACTCGAGTGGTTGAATGGCCTCCTCCTCTTCCTGTGCAACAGGCTCGAGGGGCTGAATGGCCTCCTCCTATTGCTATGTAACAGGCTCGAGGGTCTGAATGGCCACCTCCTGTTCCTGTGTAACAGGCTAGAGGGGCTGAATGGGCCTCCTCCTGTGTCTGTGTAACAGGGTCGAGGGGCTGAATGGCCTCCTCCTGTTCCTGAGTAACAGGCTCGAGGGGCTGAATGGCCTCCTCCTGTTCCTGTGTAACAGGCTCGAGAGGGATCAAGGGCCTCCTCCCCAGTGTCCTGGGGCCAATATTTATCCCTCAACCAACATCACTAAAAACAGATGATCTGAGCATTTTTGATTCCGGATATGAAGGGGTTGTCTTATGAAGAAAGGTTGAGCAGGTTGGGCCGATACTCATTGGAATTGAGAAGAATGAGAGGGGATCTTATTGAAACATATAAGATTCTGAAGGGGTGTGGACAGGGTCGATGCAGTGAGGATGTTTTCCCTCGTGGGGGAATCTAGAACTAGGGGGCATAATTTCAGAATAAGGGGTCACCCATTTAAATCGGAAATGAGGAGGAATTTCTTCTCTGAGGGTCGTGAATCTTTAGAATTCTCTTCCCCAGAGAGCTGTGGAGGCTGGGTCATTGAATATATTTAAGGTGGAGATAGACAGATTTTTGAACGATAAGGGAGTCGAGGGTTATGGGGAGCGGGCAGGGAAGTGGAGTTGAGGCCTAGATCAGATCAGCCATGATCTCATTGAATGGCAGAGCAGGCTCGAGGGGCCGAATGACCTTCTCCTGCTCCTACATCTTATGGTTCTTATTTCATTGTCTCTCTGTGTGTGTGTCTCTCTGTCTCTGTCTCTCTCTCGCTCTCTGTGTGTGTGTGTC